>JAXBDA010001273.1:0-58076 GCA_036023075.1 Gaultheria prostrata
AAGGCCAAAGCGCACCGGGGGGGGGGGGTTGAAAGGCAAATATTGCATAGGAATACTGGGACTAAAAAACGTGATTGTCCATTTGAGTTGCGAGGTATACCAATACCTTACAGACGGTGCCAAATGGGGTTTAAAGGTTTCCTGTGGAGTTCATAACTATGAACCGGCAGGAAATTTTGAGGGCCACGAGTACCCATCAAGGCTAAAACCAATGGAGAAACAATTTGTGGTTGAGATGGCCAACAACACCGCACCTCGTGAAATTCTTAGTATTATGAAGCAAAAAGACCCGTCAAACACTACAAGAATTAGAAGCATTTACAATGCTATTTTCATAAACAAGGAAGCAAAACGGGGCGGTCTAACTCAAACTCAGTATGTCTTAGAGCAATTAATTAAGAAAGGATACCTCCATGATTTTATTACATATCAAGACACCAACGAAATCACATATATTGTTTGGGTTTATCCTACAAGTCTAGAGCTATCTTTCAACTTTTCGTCAGTGTTGGTAATTGATGCCACGTACAAAACGAATGAGTATCGGAAACCACTATTGGAGGTTGTGGGTATCACATCCACAAATCTAAGTTACTCGCTTATGTTTGCATATCTTAATAATGAGAGGACAGAGCGAGTGACATGTGCCTTGGATACCTTAAAGAAGTGGATGGTTGGAAAGGGGGCATTGTTGCCCTTGGTATTTGTTACAGATTGGGATTTGACACTTATGAAAGCCATTGAAGCATGTTTCCCCATGGCACGTCACATCATTTGCATTTGGCACATAAATCAGTGCGTAATGAAGAACTACAACGCTGCGTTTGGTCATAAGTGTCAAGACTTTTACCATTTGTGGCAGTCCCTTATTCATTCATCGACCACTTTGTCTTACCAGCAAAAGTGGGCTGCCATGTGCGAGGAGTATAGCCAATATCCGCATGTCATAACTTATCTTGCGGAGACATGGTTAAGGCCGTACAGAAATCGGTTAATTATAGCATGGACAGATACATGTATGCACCTCGGAAGCAATTCAAGTCAAAGGTATAGTCACTTTATAACTTTACAAAGTTTTCTGCATTATATTCTGCTTTATAACAAAGTGCATTATTCTATTACGGGGCCGAGTCTGCACACTCGAGGCTAAAGAAGTATTTGAGGAATACCAGCATGTCATCGCTTTAAACATCTTTTGACTGCATAGAAAATACGTTGACAAATGAGTTTGGGGAAATTAAGAAGTCGTTCGAAAAATCTCTCAACATTCCACGCCACTCGCAATTACGTGATGAGTCAACCTCCTCCCTTTCCCTCTCCCTCTCCCCCTCCCCCTCCCCCTCCCTCTCCATTTCCCTATCCCTCTCAATGTAGATGCAGCCCTAGATGATGAAGTAGATGCTTCTGTACAAGAAGGTATGCGTCGTGCACTCTGCTCAGCTTATCCCGCAGGTCGACCTCCATGTTCAGTGTTGTACGATGGAGCTCAAACACTGCTTTGAGATGGATCCGCCATATCAACAAACCTGGATATCATGTGCTTTCGCATACATGGATCCATCGCCTGTAATATGTCAACCACATGAGATGTCTCGTCGGATTGTTCTCCCTCGTCATTAAACCCGTCCGCGTGCATAGAGAGCCTATGCCAATGAACGTATTGGATATCGGAATTGGAATGCACGGGGAACGGTAACATGTAAGATCGTGCTGACATGGCAATCCGTGTGTTGTTTTGATCGAACAGCCGCAACAGCCGCCTGGGAGGGGGTAGGCGTCTGCGGCGGATTGCAGCTCAAATTCGATTAACTCCAGTGCATATAATGAAACGCGACACCTTATTTTATACCTGGGCCATTTCGGCGGTATATGTCCCACACCAAAGACGTCAAAGCTGATGGTCATTGTGGATTCAGGGCGATAGCCGCGCAAATCTATGACACTAAGGAGGACTGGGCTCAACTATGACAACATCTTATTGAAGAAATTATTCAGAATAAAGATATCTACGATGTGCTTTATCCACAAGATAATTTGGCAAATGAGCTACTAAAGTTACTGAGCTATTTCCGACGTCCGGCTCCAGAGCAATATTGGATGGACTATATGGTGGTCATCGCATCACGGTACAACATTGTTTTACACACATTTGACACGTATGTTGGAGGTTGTTATACTCACTTGCCCCTGAGATCCCCTCCAGTTCCAGTACAACACCGCAAAAAAATAGCTATTGCCCGTATTAGCAATCACTCCGTGCAACTTTTTTTGCACCCTCAACACCCTGTACCACCCATCCCAATGTAGTGGTGGGAGCATGCGTCGGATGAAGCTAAAGGATGGGCTATAAGTTATAATCTTAATTCGTGGTTTCAAGTATTGGACGTCGTGCCGGGATCACAATTTGGAGGCAATGTTGATTAGGGTTGAACATTGTCAACATGATTGTAATATTTATTAACTTTTAAACGTAATTGTAATATTTATTTACTTTTAAGCGTGATTGTAATATTATTCACTTTTAGAAGTTTTTTTGTTAAATTTATTATCACTGTTAAGACAAATTAATTAACTAATTAAAATAATAAAGTTTCTAAATATAAAGTCAAATTAACCATGATAATAATTTAAAAAAAAAACCTAATTAAATAAGTTATGACAAATGTAATTTGAGTAATCTTGCAAATGTAATTTGAGTAAACCTAATTAAATAAGTAATTAAATAAATAGAGTAAAAAGAAAATAAGAAAAAAGAGAAAAAGAAAGAAAAAAAAAATAGACAGAAAAAATAGAAAAGGAGAAAAAGAAAAAAAGAGAAAAAGGGGGAACGGGGAAGCGTAACAGCTCCCGCTTCAGAGGAGCCTCCATCATCGTCCAGAACGAATCTCCCCTGGAGCAGCGGAGCTCCGATCACTACGACGGCTCAGTCAACGATCACGATCCCCTTGCAACGAATAATGAGTCTCCCCCGGAGCTGAATCTGCAAGGTAAGAGGATTCGACTTGTTGGAGCTGGATCTGAAAATTTTTGGACCAAAATCGCGGTATAAACCCCCCAAAATCACCCGGATTTGGAGGGGTATTTTGGTACCAAAAACCCACAAATCCCCCTGATTTGCTAACGACAGGGGAGGCTGTCGTTACCTAATCCGGGTGCTTGCGGATTTGTACTCCCAACAATGAAATTTTTCGTCCAAATCCGGGGGACGAAATGGCGTGCCAAACGCTAGCTTAACGTGGGCCCTGGATTACAAATCCGAGGCTGAGGTAAATCCAGGTGCAAATTCGGTCACCAAACAGTGCCTCTAAAAATGCTTTCGTAAGCTTTAAATTTAGTCCACTAGACTCTGTCATGTACTTGTTACGACGCAAGTTGAAAACTGATGCTTCCATGTATGAGTGTAACATTTTGAGATCTATCGGTTCAGTTTTGGTATTTTGGTCAAAATCATTCCCTATTGACACAGCAACTCTATTTTCTAACTCTTATGCCATTTAACTTTGACGAAATATCTACGAGAGAATCAGAAGAATTTTAATTTATGGATTTCAGATGAGACGACATGGTCGGTAAGGTGCTACGCTCATACGAATACGATAAATAGCAAACGCAGTCTTGCTTGGAACCAATTTGCGCGGGACAATAATTTGAAAGTTGGCAATGTTTACGTCTTTGAATTGATGTAAGGGCATTGAACCCAAGCTGAAAATGTCACCATATTTCCATAGTAGAAATCCGGGTGATTTATAGCATTTGGAATGTCTAGACATAAACATGTGTTTTGATCAAATTTCTTGTCCTCTGTTTTGAACTTTATCCTAAGAGCGAATCCAATGCAGGAGTCAAATTTTGTTCTATACTCAAAATATGAAACCAAATGTAAAATCTAGAATCCAGTGCAGTGCCAACTGAAATATAGATGGGTGGCAATTTAGTTGAGATGTATTCTTTGCGTTGTGATACCTTTTGGATTTCTCCCCGTTCTTGTACTCTCCTATTCTCCTTTAAGGAAAATGCTAACGTGTGCCCCAATAGGCACACATTAAGGTTGAAAAAGTCTATTGCAATATGTGAAAAGTGTATTATTCTTCTTTGTCGTTCAAAAAAATAAAAAAGAAAACTTTTGATAGCATGTTTGAAATCTAGGTATTTTCAATCTAAATCAATCATGGAGCAAAATTCAAGCTGCACTAACCAAGCTTGATGGATCATGGGTGGGCTCTGACAAGACGAGTCCAATAGTTTGATTCTTCAAGGTGTGGAGAGATTAAGGAAAATATTTATATGAAAAAAATATATATGAATTCAGCATGTTATTTTCGGTATTTTGGTCAGTTAAGTGTTTAGTATTTTCTTTTTTTTTTTGTCATTCATTAATCCAATCTACTCTATCCTAGGAAACTTGGGAGGGGATGGGTGCTCACCGGAATCGAACCCTGCCCATGTGCATGGAGTATAAGGGAGGCACCAAATATTACCATCGTTCAAAAAAAAAAAATGTTTAGTATTTCTCTCCAAATATTACCATCGATCTTTTGATCTAATCTTAATTAGTACTTTGGTTTATATCAACCTCAAGCACCAGTGTAGACAGTTAAGAAAGAACTGAATCAAGTTGATTGGTTTGGCTTAATAAGCTTAATAAGCCCTTGGCTTATTTTTTTCTTCATATTGTTGGCTTATTTCGTCCTTACTCAAGAAAATTTGAGTTTTGATTATAATCTTTTACTTTTTTGATTCCTCTTGTCGAGATGAAGTAATAATCTACAAAAATTCGATGTGAATCTAACAAATTTGGAATAAAATACTCCCTCCGTCCCTTTTTAAGTGTGTTACCTCGTAATTCCAACTTATTTTCTCTCACATCAACTTTTACAACTTTCACATCTACTTACCTTTATCAATATAACACTAATACCCACTAACTTTTCAAAAAGGAATCTACTTTTAAGGGCAAAATAGAAAATATATCCACTAACTTTTCAAAACACACACGTATTAAGGGACATCCCAAAATGGAAATGTCTACACTATAAAAGGGACGGAGTGAGTAAAAATAAAGACAAAAAATAAGCCAAGTTGCTTATTTTAGCCAAACCTGAGCTAAGACTCATCGATACCCATAAACCAAATGTTGTTCAGCTCGCCACACTCGAAAGCTAAATCTCAATAGTTTTGACTTTTCAGGCTGTATTATATAGTATGACCCAATTTACATCAGAATTTTTAAACAAGTCTGAATTGTTGGAGAAAATTAGATATAATTAAAGTACTCCTATTGACATGGAAATTAATATGGCTTTCGATATGCCTCTTAAAACTAGTTGACATTGCTGAAAATGATGTTCGTGCTGCTCTTTTATACTCTTGCAAGGAATAATGTGACATGCTACGATTGATGTGTGCATTATATTCTATTTGACAACCTTTTAATTTCTGCCTTTTTATTATGGCTTCAATGGATAAGTTTCCAACTAATTTTCAGCTTTAACGTTTATTAGCTTGTAGTTTACTAAAGGAAAGCTACAAACTAAAGATATCATTAGTGTAAAAAAAAAGTACAGACAAACAAGCCCAACTTTATTAAATACTACGTACTAAATTAGTGACCTTACTTATTCATTTTATCCCGTTATACAAACCCAGTTTCCCAGTACTTGATTTTATCACGTGAAAAACTGGAACAAATATTTGAAGCTATTAAAACTTCAGATCGAGCCCAAAAATTTAAGTTGCTAAGTGGAGAAATGCTAATATAAAAATCCAGTGATCGCTCAATCTATAAATAGTCAACGTGGAGAAAGGAAAAAGACGGAAGAGGAGATCATGTGATACTCTCCACAAATAAAAGATCACCACCACGAGTGGTGGAATCGGGAAGCGAAGCAAGTGGGGCACCTTTTACAAACACTTCAACCAAAAAAATTTGTGATTAGCAATGCTATACTACTCCATGTGTCCCAAATTGTTTATCCTGTTCGAATTTTGATGCAATTTTGAACTATTCATATCTTTCAATTTATAATTTTTTAAAAGATTTTAAAAACTTGATAGAATAGAACTAATTGAGATCTCTCAAATAAGATCTAAATTGCACTAAAATATGTTATAGATTGAAAGATATGAACAGTTTAAAATTAAATTGCATTGAAATTCGCCATGACCAACAATTTGGGATGGAGAGAGTAATAAAAGAAAAAAACTATTGCCAATAAAAAAAATGATTAAAAAAACTATTGTGCTAAAACTAATACTATAAAAAAAAAAAAAAAAAAGCCAAACACATTTACTAAGAAAGTTACTTATATAGGAGTGATAGGAGTTTCCAACTTTCCATACCGCTGTGGACTCCTTACACCGGAAAAATAAGTGTTCGAAGAGTCAGATTTTGTTCACCTTGACAAAATCATTCTCCTTAGATTATTATTGCAAACCAATTGCTTGAATTGTCTAAATGGATCAAGTCTAGATGCAATTTAATCCACAAGAAGTCAATAATATGCAATACTTACCAATCTTGCTCGAATTCAAAGAATATCTTTTTTTTTTCTAATTTATTTCAAAATTTCAATTTTGCATTGTAGGTTCACATAGAGAAAATAAATAAGACTATCCTAAAAATTGTAAATAATTGCTCCAATATAATGTTTATGGCCTAGTTACTTTTGAATTTTGCACGTTATGCGCACATTAGAGAGTTTCAACTATGGCTATATTTGAATTTAAATAATTGGTCAAAAGTCCATTATACACTTTTATAAGGTGCCCAGTCCACCTCATCTTTCTTAAAGTTCTCGTGTCCAGTTTGTACATTTGGTAAGACCTTAGGTCCACCTTGTGTTTTTTGAAGACAAAATTGCCCTTCTGTGTTAATAATAAAATCGTTTTGTTTACAGATTGAAAAACGGAGGGAGAGAAAGAGAGAGAGAAAGCGGGGACAGATCGATCTCGAACGCCAATCTTCAACAATTGGCTCGCTAGTGACTGCCTTCTTCTCCGACGATACGCCTCCATCTTCTCACTACTTCGCCACCATCTTCTCTCTCTCTCTCTCTCTCTCTCTCTCTCTCTCTCTCGACCTTGACCAGACGCAATCTTTAGTTGTAGATTGCTTCATTAATGTCTGGCGACAGCTCCGCCCCCTTGACCCATGAAATTTTGTCCGTCTCAGGGAGCTTTTTGGTAATACTATGGCTGAGAGGGAAGTGGAGAAGATAAGAGACAGAATCTAAAACACCCATCTCCTCACCATTCGAGGCTATGTATAGCTTTTCATTTTTTGTTTACTTGTTTACTGATATCGTTTGTCATTCTTTACTCACTTTAGATGGTTACTGTTATCATTTGTTTGCTTCTATTGCCATTGTTGGATTCCAGTTGCCATTGTTGCTATCATTTGTGTGGTAATGTTGCCATCATTTTGCTTCCAATTCATACACTCCATGTGTTTGACAAAAAGCCCCAATAAGCTTTCTATCCTTAAAACACAATTGGATTCAATCCGAATAATTGCGATACTTACCATACCACATCCAAAACCATATGTTATGTCAGGAAAGTACAACTGCCAACTTGTGCCTCATGCTATGGTATAGCTAAATGGGCCGTTTCATGTTCTCATTAGTTAATGTCACAATGTTGATGTAGTATTTGCAAGGCAGAGTGTTGATGCATGAATTGAAAAAGAGGTGAGAATTTAAGTATTGCATGAATTGAAAAAGAGGTGAGAATTTAAGTATCTCGACGTTGATTAATGTGATGGATTTACCTTCACCCCTACTGCTAGTCACCACTATACATTCACCGGTCTTTAGGGAGGATAGAGAGACACCAAGAACAAGGATGGAGCCAGTGCTAAAATTAACGTTGGGTTTGAAAATTTTATTAGAAAAAGAGCTTGATTTGGTGTTCAAGAAATACTAAAGACGATTTTTTTTTTGTTTATTTTTTAGTCCTCTTGTTAAACCTATTAACATATTTCTTTCAGATTCGGGCTCGCACTTTTCAACATGTCGGCTCGCTTGCATTTTATACTATGTATTTCACAAAAAGTTAAATAGATTAACTTATCTCTTAGAGAGCTTGATTTGGTGTTCAGACAATTTTTGCTTCCTCATTTTGTTCTTTGTGCAAGATGAGTTAGCAAGATTTTATCAAAAGGTAGAAGTTGCATGAGCTACCTATGCTAAACTCCAATTTTCAGAGAAAAATTAGAAATAAGTTTGGATTGTTTGATTTCAAAGTGAAAAATTAGGACCAAATCCAGGCCAAAATTCAGGCCATGTTCATACATAAAGACAAATAGATAAGTTCATATGTCGAAGATTAGGACCGTTTTAGGTCATAAAGTTCATATATTGAAAATTAAGACCAATTCAGAAAATGAATACGAACAGATAAGTTCATACGTTGAAAATTAAGACCAATTCTAGACATGGATATGAACAGATAAGTTCATATGTTGAAAGTTGGGAATCAAATTCAGGCCATGGACATGGATAACAAGACATGGATACGAATAGATAAGTTGATATGTTGAAAATTAAGACCAATTCAGGACATGACTACTAACATATAATGTCATATGTTGAAAAGTAGAACCAATTCAAGACATGGATATGAACAGATAAGTTCATATGTTAAAAATTAGAACCAAATTCACGCCATGGATATGTGTTAATACAAATAGATCAGTTTATATGTTGATAATTAGGACCAATTCAAATCATGAATACAAATACTCATATATTGAAAATTATCCTAATCCAGACCATAGATATGAACAAATAATTTCATATGTTGAAAATTAAGACCAATTCAGGACATGAATACAAACCGATGAAGGAGAACAAGAAAAAACAGAAGTAAAACAAGTTACATTGGTTCAACCCCTATTACAACCAAACTTATGTTATGATCTCTTTCATCCTAATTCCATGGACACGTCTGATATGGAACATGACCAACCATGGAGCCTCTGTTTGGATCCAAGCATGTTTAATCCCCTCTCGATTGCTAACCTAAAGCATCATGGGTGGTCATTTGTGTAGTGCATTTTGGTGATCGTGCCATAATTTGTGCTTTCAATTACAAGTCTCAATTTGATGGGAAAACATTTGCATGTCTATGCTCGATCAAGCCTTACAGCAGAGTTTTGGACGTTGCATGAGGATTTGTCTCTGGCACAAACATAAACAACTAGAATAGATAAGTTCATCTGTTGAAATTTAATAAGGTTGGGGCATTCCAATAGTTGGCATCAATATACACAAGACCAGATAAATTGATCTGTTGTGTAGATAATAAGAGGTAGGTTCATCTGTTGAAATTTAAGACTAATCTCCAGTATAAATAAGGACAGATAAGTTCATTTGTTGTGTAAATAAGAATAGATAAGTTTATCTATTGTTTAAAAAAGAGTTGATAAGTTGATCTGTTGTGTAAAAAAGAATAAATAAGTTTATGTATTGAAATTTAAGACTAACTTGTAGTCTAAACAAAAAGATATAAGTTCATCTGTTGTGTAAATAAGAAGATATAAGTTCATCTATTGAAATTTAAGACTAATTTACAAATTTATAGTATAAATAAGAACATATACATTCACCTGTTGTATAAATTATTTTGGTCATATACAACAAAAATTAGAGTAACAAAATTTGCAGAGATAACTTTATTTGTTCATTTTTTAAGACCGAAACAGAGATAAATTTGAAAAAGATAAGTTTATATATTAGGGTTTTGCTAACGGATGCACTATATGGTCCAAAAAAAATACATTTGTTGGGTCCCACTTGTACTTTAAAGTACACTTCTATTGTAAAGTACACTTAAAAAAGCACTTTTAAGTACAAGTGCGACCCACATGTGTACTTTTTTGTACCCTTAACGGATGCAATGTTGTATCCGTTAGCATTTCCCTATATATTAATCATTTTTGAGAGAGATGAAAATAAACTTTTACAGCTAGAGATAAGTGTATCAATCAATTTTTTTAAATAGTTACAAGTTTGAATCGCAAAAATTGATCAAGTTTTTTATCGATATCCAAATGAGTTAATTTTTTTACGAGGCTCTGAAAAAATGTTTTAGCAAATTGTACGTATGATTCCAATAGTTAACGTGATACCCCAAAATCAACTCGTATGTTTTCTTTTTGTTTTTTTTTAGTGCCGAGCGGGATTGCTGACGTGGTACCCGCTTGCGCACATCCGGCTGTCCAAAAATGCAATGGACGGCCAGGATTAATTAAAACACACTTTTCTTTTTTTCTTTTCTTTTTTAAATTCATTCGGCACTTTCAATCAGGACCGTCTATTGCAATTTTAGACGGTTGGATGTGCGCGAGCGGGCACCACATGGTACCCACTCAGCTTTGAAACAAATTTCGTTGAACAGGCGTCAATTTGACAGCCATATGTATAGGAACAAGTTCCAAGCGACTGTCCAAATGAACACTTTTATCCTGATATTGTTCTTTTTCTTTTCTTTTCTTTTTATCAGATCCTGATAATGTTCTTATTAACTTTTCTAAAATCTCATTAACTCTGCGTCCAGATCCTGAACATCTATATACATGCCTCCGTTTGTCAAAAAAAAAAATGCTACCAAAATTCTCTCTCTCTCTCTCTCTCTCCATGAACTTTAAAAACAAAGCTCAGCTCAGCTCTCTTGTCGAGAGCCACCATGGCTGATCACCATTTTTTCCGGCAAGTTCCCCGGCAAAAACCACGTTCCCCTCTCGTTCCCACGCATTTAGGTGGCGCTGGAAAATCGCCGGCGTTGATCGTTGGAGGAAGTTATTAGAGCTAGAGTTGGAAGATCACCGGCGTCGATTGCTGGAGGAAGTCGCGCGGATAGGGTGCTCGAAAATTGTCAGATAAGACTCTGTACAGGGTATTGAATTGAAGGAGAGAGAGAGAGATAGGCAGATAGCTAGATAGAGAGAGAGGGGAGGGAGGGAGGTCTGCTTGCTCGCGTTATTCTACTTGGGCAGTGGACTGTAGGCCTTACAAAATTACAGAGAGGACCCACGGCTTTACCAAATGTCTATAATGGACCTCCCACCAACTGATCCATTTGAATTTGAGATCTCATTTTCCCCATTAGAGTGAAATTGCTTTAATTTTGAAATTAGTGTTTAACATAATGATAAACAAAACAAATGAGACTGACTAAAAAAAAAGAGAAAAATTCATGGAAGAGAATTTACAAAGAAAAGTAAAAAATAAGAGAAAAATTAAGAGTCACTCCTTATTCCCCAATTTTCCCAATCACTCAACAAAAGTGAAGAATAATGTCCCTACGGCATAATTTGTTGATGTGTAAATGTTGAGCGTACTATATAAACAATGCCACGTCGCACTCCAAAAATCTGATTAATTACTCTCCCCCAAGGCCCAATCTTCTTAATTCCAGTTGATTTCCATAGCAAAGATAGTCTTTTTGGTAACTTAAAGCATGAATTATTTATATAAGGATCAAAAGCAAGGGGTTGTACCTAGTTTTGTTTCTTGTATTTTCGGGGCAGGTGATTCTATAATAGTTTTTTTTTTTTTTGTTATGAATACATTATTGTGGACACCCATCGGGCGGACGCCCACAATGTGATGGCTCTCCCATTCGATTGGATTGGATTTTGAAAATGATTTTGGAGTCGCCACCCAGGTTTAAGGATCGAACCCGAGAAACAAAAAGAGTGACTCGTGATGGCCAATGGTTTTGAAAATGGTTTAACCGGTCGTGCGAAAACCTTTTATTTTCCGGGCCCGGGGGTTTGGCTACGAGAGGGGAAGAGTTTTAATGCACTCCCCTCGCCCAGTCCGTGAACCGGTCTCTACTCAATAACTTGTGATATTAAAAATATTAAAAATTTGATTTTATACGCAAAAATGGGACATTGGGATAGGGAAGCATGTAAGCAAGATAAAACACAACATGTAAAACTACGGTGGACGTGTGCCCGTGTATTTCTAATGAAAATGACGATGACAATGTACAAATATGAACAAAGGAGCAGGAAATTATAAAGGGAAAGCAAAGTAATCCAGTTGCTTGTTGAATCAAAACCAATCTGGTAGATTTGATAGGACTTGAGCGCTCAAGAGACCATGACCTGAGCGCTCAGATCTCATCTTCTCCTTCATGTTCCTTTTCACATTTCAGTAACAATCATGCTTGATCTAAACACCCAACCCTTTTCACAAACACAAGGTTTTCAATTTAATTTCAAAGGAAAATGGATTTCAAGCATTGATTCTCAATTTGTAGTAAAAAGGGGTGTATAATCCTTCTTGGAAAATTAGAAATAATGTAAGAGAATGTAAACCAAGTGATAAGAAGGGAATATCAGATTGATACTGGCTCAACAGCAACTCACACACACTGATAGAGGCTTGAAGGTAAAGATCAGTACTCAGAATCAACGGAAGAATGCAAACTGGAAAGTGACTTGAGCGCTCAAGAAAGAGAGGTTCAAGTGCTCAAGTCCCTGTTCCATTCAAGAACTTGTGTTGGTTTGTTTCACCATTCTGATTTCCCTTATAAAATTAACGAACATTTTGGATTTGGAAAAGACATGAGTTTTGAACCCTTCTTCATTCTAAAGTGAAATAACTTCATATGCATGACCTTTTATGATGATCAAAAAGAGAAAGAGGTGACATTGTGGAGAGATTCATCATTAAAAGGTCACACACTTAGATAATCAATTAATCAGAATGATTAACAAGTACAAGTACACACAAGTAGCTTGAAGACGTGATCAGAACTCATGAATAACAATAAAAGAAACAGATTTAGATTCTAACTTGAGCGCTCAAGAGAAGGAGGTTTGAGCGCTCAAGTTCCTTCTCACGTCATGCTTTCTTGACAGTTTGTATCTTCCTTTTTTATCCTTTTTGTACTCAAAAGACTTTGATCATCTCAAGTACCTATAAACTTCATCTGTGAACTGATTTCTCTTTCAAAACAACCTTTTATTCTCATTTTTCTTCGACATATATCACATGCATGACCTTTGATGGTTATTTTAGGATGATCAATGGACAAATAACAATTTCTGAGGCATAAAACCATCATCAAAGTTCATGTGTTATGTCAATAACAATCAGAGATGATTAAAACATTAGAAAACACAAACTGTCAAAAGAGGATCCGATCGCTCAACTAAACTTGAGCTGAACGCTTAAGTCAGAAACCAAACAAAAGAATTTTCATAATATTTTGAGGTTTTGTGACCTTGTAGGCTTCTCATAAGTATGAGGAACTTATGGAATCCTACTGGTCTCCCTCAGGGAACCAAAATGTGATTCTTCACATGATTTTTACCTTGTTAGATTAAAATTTGGCTTAAACTTGAGATGGATGAGATGGAATTTGATTTGTAGACTATGTTTTAGGCTTTTTTAGTGTGTTTGGAGTAGTGTTAGGCTCAAGTGAGAGGACTAACTGATGGTGGTATGATGTAATAGGGTATTTAGGCTTGCAAATGTGGATTTTGGGTTGATTTTGATGGGTTTGTATGTGAGAGTGGGTTAAGAACGAGTTTGATGAGTGAGTTAGGTTGGAGAGAGATTAGGGAGTGAGTATTCTCTGGTTTTAGGGAGAGAATGCAGCAGTAGAAGAGTTGGAGAGTGAGAGAGAGGTGAGGTATTTATAGAGGGAAAATGGGGGGAGAGGTGTAATTTGAATTTGGTTTAGTTTACGGGGGTAAGGGGTGGTTTAAGGGGTTGCTTGTGGTGGTGTAGAAGGGTTAGTGCCGGATTATGGGGGAGCTTAGGCTCCCATGCATGTGCAAGTCATCATTTTCTCGACTTGCTGTAACTGTCTGGAGGGTACCCGAGCGCTCAAGTCAAGGTGTATTGAGCACTCAAGTGAAAGCTTTACTTAAGCGCTTGAGGCAGCTCCATTTGAGTGCTCAAGTGGATTCTTGGGCAGCTTGCTGGGCTTGTTTGGGCCTTGATGGTTGGGATGATTTAGGCTCTTTTGATGGGCTTTGGGTGGTTTGAGGTTGTTTGGGTTATTTTGGTGGATTTTGAGCAGTTTTTGAGAATTTGACAAATTCAAGCCTCGTTCTAGTCTTCAATGTGAACATTCTTGGTCCGGTTCATCATCGGGAATACTCTCGCGTATTCCGGGTTCAAAATCGCGGTGTCTATATTTATGCTTTCTCAAATAATGAATTTATATAAAACAGTATTCAATTATTCTGCTTTTGGTGTGATGTTCTCAATGACTTTTAAAAGGTGAATTGTTAATAATTTGAATCATTAAAGTGGACTTAAAAGGGACCTACAAACGGAGAAAACTATCATCCGGACCATTTTGTTGTTACCTTAAGAATCCAAACCTTTCTTGATGAGTATTATCCAATAGACTTGGAGGAGTGATTTCCACACCCCCAAATTGTTATCTACGCTTCATTTTTTGTTTTTAAATAAACTTTTTATGTGTAAAAATTTCACTAAAAGACACACAAAAAAAGGTGTGAATAACAATTTGAGGGTATGAAAATCAATTACCTAGACTTATTGGCCTAACTAATTGAAGGCTCACCTTTTTTTTTGGTGCTTTGACCATGAATCGAATGGCACAAGGGGAAAATGGTCGCCAACAATAAGCTTAAATTGCACCGATCAAGGATAGTGCGATTATATATGTTAACGGCTCGAATGGATGAGAGATGAGTTTTTGGGGGATTAAATAATATGGAGAAATAAGATAGTAGGAGATTTTATTTATGGTTGGTGGATCCACATTGATACGACAGTTATGAAGCGAGGATTACCCCAATAAATAATACTACTTGGTATGGAAAATTTTGGTGATAATAATGAATAAAATAGTACTTGGTTTTTTTTGTAGTCAAAATGATGGGATAAGAATAAATTACATGGTCTGGGGTGGATTAAAGATATTGAGAAGGGGGTATTACTTATTGGTTAACACCCTCTGAGCTTCACTATTTAATCCAAGCCATTTTTTATCCCCTTGTCCAATTTGCTCCCAAACCAAAGGTTTAGCTGTGGATCTGACATTACTCATCCAGGGCAACCCTTATATCCCCCTAATGCAACAGCCAAACGAGTCGTAATGGAACAAAAGAAACTAAAACGCTCCATTTGTTTAATAAATTTTCAAGTGTTTGGTTGGACAAATTATAAGTAAAACGTTTTTCTCGTAATAACTTTTTCATCAATTTGTGAAAAATGGCTTACCAAGGAAAATTCTGTTAGTCATTTTCCTGTTCTATGTCCCGTCTCACAACCCAAACACTTCTATCTAATCTAATTCACCCTCATCACCCAAATCCACGGAGATTTAGCATAAGTAGTTCATTATGGGTATTTTGAAAAACATAAAGTCCACTCAACTATTTTCAAACACATCTAGTCCATCTTGACATAAATACCATTCCTCCTATCTACACCCTTCCTCCGACACTACTTGTCGGAAAAGTCGCCGGAACTGGAAAGTCTGCTGAAAAATCTATGGGCGCCGGAAAATTGATTGGCGTCGAAAAGTTCGCTGGAAAATTGGTCGGCGATGGAAAGTTCACCAAAAAAGTCGTCGGCGTCCGGTACCAGGGATGGTGAGTAGAGATGGGGAAGAATTTGTTAACCAACAAAGATGTTGACTGATGAATATATTGACTAGGTAATAAAATAAATATGAAATTAGTATGAAATTCAACAGATGAACTTATCTCTTCATATTTATCTTTATCTATTGAGTCTTAAATTTGAACAGATGAACTTATTTGTTCTTATTTATACTCTGAATTAGCATTAAATTTTAAAAACATTTGATTTTATTTATTCACCTTTATGCTATAAAAATATTCATAAATTTTAACAGAAATATTTAGCTTTTCATATTTATACTCTAGATAAATTAGTCTTAATTATAACAGATGAACTTATCTATTCTTACTTGTAGATTGATATTAAATTTCAATAGATGAACTTACTTGTTCACTTTTATTTATTTATTTATTTATTTCTATTACATAGTCAATATATTCGTCGGTCGACATCTTCTTCCCCATCTCCGGTCACCATGGCCGGCGCCAATGACTTTTTCGGAAAACATTCCAGCAACGACCAATTTCCCAACGATCTTTCCGGCAACAGTCAATTTTCAGCGAATTTTTTGACAACTGTCAAACTTCCAACCAACTTTCCGACGCCGACCAATTTTCTGGTGCCGGTCACTTTTTCGGTCATGATGTGGCAGGAGATGATAAAAAAAAAATTTAATTTAATGTGAGGGTATTTTGTCTTGATTAAAGTAGAAGGTGGACTGCAAACCTTTGAACATATCGACTTTAGACCAATTATTTAAATTCAGTTTCTAAGTCACAAATTCCCTGATTAGGTCTCTCTCTCTCTCTCTCTCTCTCTCTCTCTCTCTCTCTCTCTCTCTCTCTGACACAAAATTTAGCACAACTTTTGACATGCAAAAAATTCATATATTTGGGTATATGTATTATATATATTCTATTAAATAATATTATTATTATATTCGGGCCGGGCTCGGGCTGAGCCTTGAGGATTTTCCCAAACCCATCCCATTAATTAGTCGGGCTTAAAATATCAACCCGGCCCAACCCTATAGGCCTAAATTTATATCCCAAACCCTAAAAAAATCGGGCTGGGTTGGGCGGGCCACCGGCCGGTTTGCACCCCTAGGTTTTGTTATGGAATTCAAAACGGTTTGAGGACTTGTTTTTTATTTTGGGTTTTTGGAGCGGTAAAAAGGGTAAGTAATGTAAGAGAGAGGTTGTGAGAATGGACTGAGATTTTTCAGAACTTGAGAGAGAGGACTTTCATCATTTTTATGGGTTTTCTGGTGAAGATTTTCGGTGGGTTTCTAGAGAATTTTTCGATATCTTCTCGGTATATCTTTCTCCTTGAAACCCATGGGTATTTATAGGAGAGTGATTTGGCCCTCTTTACTTGGAGAGCAAGGACCCATTTTTACTTGGAGACCAAGGATTGCCTCGAGCCAAAAAGGGGACGTCAAAAGTTGCGGCTTTGCTGCTTGAAAAATTCTGGTGCAAGTTCCAGAATGCGGTGTGGCATTAGGTACTGAGGTACCTCAGTTGCATAATGCGGTGCCGCAGTTGCACAATACAGTGCCACAGTTGCACAGCGCGGTGTGGTGGTCTTAGGTCGGCTTACATGGTCAAAGGTCGGTTTACGTGGTCAAACAAGGCGGTGTAAATTCTGGAATGCGGTACCGCATTAGGTGCTGCAGTACACCAATTCTACATTGGGGTGCCTCAATGGGTATTGCGGCACTCCATTGCGTAATGAGGTGTTTCATTGTATAATGAGGTACTTCATTGTGTAATGAGGTACGGCATTCCAATGGAGGTCCTACTGCGGTACCCTAGTTCATTATGGGTGCCTTAGTTCCAACTTTTAATTTTACTCTTTTGGCCCTCGAGGGTTCGTGCATCCAAAATTTCTTTCGTTCGATAGCATTTTTCATCATCGGGGAATTAAAGATGCCCATGGATTTTAAATTGGGGTGTCTACAAATCCCTCCTACAGTTTCACTTTCGAAGGTTGTATGATCTATTGGATCAAATGGGAATTTCGATTCAAAATGTGAGGACTGGGTTTCATCAAAGCAAATTAATCTTCCGGTTTAGAAAGAACAGTTGACGTAGCAGAAATTGAGAATGTTCCTATCGAAACTTGAAACAAAAGGTGGGTTAATGTTGTTAAAAGGGAGAATTGGTCTATGCGACAATTGAGAGAGAGGGAGCAGGGGCGGAGCTATAACTAAATGTCAGTGGAGTCAAATTCTTAAAGTATAATAATAGAAGAAAAAAAATGCGAAATAGAAAGGAGTTAAAGTAAATATCTATTAATAATATACAGTTTCATTTATAATTGATCCCCAAAAGATACACTAACATGCCAAACAAAAAGTAGCTAATTCGATATACAACCAATAATTGCGTCCACAACCGATCACAAAAAACTACACTTGATGCCAACTTTAAACCTATAACAGTGTTTACTATTCACAATCAAGCTATCATGCAATCATTCGTAGCATAATAACCTCATAATTTGAAATTGTAGCATAATAGCCTCATTGTCATATTATAAAAAATCTCCCTCTCAATATACACAATCAAGCTATCATGCAACCCATTCGGTTACGAAATCGATTCTTCACAATCTTCATGGCAGAAAATGCTAACTCGACACTAGACCATACATCAATGATAAAATTCTCAAGTTGATCCGAAAGTGCCAGAGACTCAGTACCTAAAGTCTTTAGGATAACATTCAGCTAAGTAGCTCAACTTTTGCTTGTCAAATATTAGGATCATAATCTAGAATTCTAGGTCGAAGCCCAGGATCCACTTGAAGATCTGGGAAGTCACATTCTTTACGACTTTGCTCCAAAGGCTCATTGGGACTTGAAGAAGTTGATGATTCTAAGGGGTCCTTTGTTTTATAATATCTCTTCATAACTTCAAAAGAGTTGAAAAGGAAGTTGTCCACACACATCAGTGGCTAAACGAGTGGGGGGAGACGACAGAGGGGATTTCGTCTAGTTCGAAGGGAAAAAAAAAAAAAAAAACCCAGATTTTTGCTACATCTGGACTCTAGTTCGGTTTTGACGGTGGAGACCGGAGAGACTTAGAGAGTTATAAGGAAAATGATTTAGTGTGGTAAAGAGGGCAAGTTGTAGTTGGGCAAACAAATACCATATACATGGGGCAAATATCCAAAATTCTACAAAATATTATACCTATCTTATTAAAATTTGCCAACTCAGTGGGGTCAAGTGACCTGGTTGACACCCCCAAGAGAGGGAGGGACGGAAGGAGGAGGGAGGGTAGGAGAGAGAGCGGAAAGGGAAGTATCATATTAACAAACTTTGTAGCTTTTTTTTTTTTTGTTTGATTGAATACTTACAATTATCAATCAAACATGGGAAACATGGAATTTTTATTTTTGACAAAAAAATTTACAAAAAAAAAAAATTCACCAAAAAATTATTTACATTCAAATAAACAGAACTCCAATGAAGCCTTTCATGTGTTTTTTCAAATGCCGGTATTCTTGTTGTCAGCTTCCACCGACGGGGTATTTACATTTTACACGCACCATGACCTGCATTCATTCAACACATGACAACATCAAATATTAAGTCTGATGTATGAGTGAGTTTAAAATAGGAGTGTGCAAATTAACCGTGAAACTGCGAATTTAGTCTAAACTAATTAAAATCGAATGTTTTAGTTTGGTTTCTAGTAATGTGGTTTGGTTATTGGTTTCTGTTGTGCTTTCCGGGTCACACACGCACATAAGAATATGAGGAAAAACTCCCTTGATATTTACACAATACACAAGTTGAAAAAACCTCTCCGAGGAGCGATAACCGGCTCCCACTCCGGTCGGGGAGAGCCACAACCGGCTTCCCTCCTCTAACACTCACAGTCTGTCCCGCTCACATTGTGCTACCACACTCTATAAAGAGAGACAAACATAAGTATTTATAAACCTAGGGTATTTCTTAGCAAAACCCTAGCGAACCTTGGGCCTAAGCCCATCCAGCCCACACGGGGTGGACCCAACAATTCCGGTTTTAAAAAATTAAAATCAATGTTAAATGGTTTGGTTTGTGAATTTACACGGTTCCGATTTCATTTCTATCCGAATCGTAAAATATACATGTGTATATATAAATATATGTAGGGCCGGTTCCGTCACTGATTACTGGTAATATTCTACTCTTCTTTAGTTTGGTTACGTTAATGGGTTTTGGTGATTATAATAGAACTAGTTGTAATATTATTATGTTGAACTTATTTATACAATTTTAAGAACTTTAAATAGTTTATGGAGATGGCAAGTGGTGGCTAGCTCATGCGGTAGAGCTCTTGGACGCCCCACACTGCATCCCGGGATCGAGTCCCCCTCCCCCATGTAATAGCTTAGGAATGACGAATGACAAAAGAAAAAAGTTATGGAGATGATATCTCAATTTCAAGCGAACCGTGGTTCAAAACTGAAACCGAATTGTATTATAATGGTTTGGTTTTATGAATTCTATGAGTTGTACTTGTTTTGGTTGTCCAAATTCATAATCCATCGATAGTGATTAATTTGGTTTTTGATTTGCTATAAAACCGGATCAATCCGGTCCATACTCACCCCTAGGAATCGCGCAATCAACGGCTCGGATTTCATGCCGGAACTTGCACAATCCGAGCCGTCCATTACCGAGATGAAATCCAAAGCATTGATTACCGCGCGAGATCAATGGCTCGTGTATTGCACTACAGGATCCCGATTTCAGTCTAAAAGGTCATATGACGGGGGGAAAAGATTTATCTAGGGTTGGGCCGGAGAATTAAATGAATAAAAGGACTATCATGGTTGGGCTATAGATCGTGTTGCGCTGGATTATGCCGGGCTGCCTGTAATTAGGGTGTGTAAAAATTGGTTAATCCAACTCCCTGAATCAACCCTCATCGCAAGTGGTGGTTAGCTCATGGGTAGAGTTTTTGGATGTCTCACACTGTATCCCGCGATCCATCCCCTTTCCCATGTAATAGTTAGGAATGACAAATGACAAAAAAAATTATGGGTTGAAATCATGAGCAAGTTGAATTAGATTCCATATTAATAGTGGTGGAGGAGCTTTAGAGAAAGCCCAAATCTTTCTCACCCAAAGGACAAATTCAACCACACAAACTCATGCTACTTCCCCCCTCTCTCCCCATGCCACTACCACTATTGCTACCTCTACCACGTACCCAAGTTTTTAAATAAATGATTTCGCGATATGTAAAGGTAATAGTCGCCACATTATGGTATCCAGAGTTTCTTATTATGCGTAACGGGTATCGGTTGTAATGATTTGGAGTTTTTTTAAAGTCATTTTAAACCAAAAAAGCAATTTTAAGTGCATGAATTACCCGTAAGGGTCAAGTATAGGTCCGCGAATTGAAAAACGGATCGATAAGTAAGGGGAACCGGCCGATACGTATGTAATTTTTTTCGTCTCACAATTACATTGGGGTACTGTAACTAGATCGAAAAGCTCAAAAATCATTGCATAAGGGCCTATTCTTGCATAACGGCCTATTTAAGAACTTAAGTACCACCCCCTCTTCAACTGAGCATAACGGTGAAATCAACCATTATCATCCAATAAGAAATTTCATTTTTTAGTGGGAACCACCGTATGGTTGGATTGATAAGACATGGGCGCCCCATTTAAACTAATTTTTTATTTTTTATTTTTTATTTGTTGACACCTTTTGCGTAATATGCTACCGTTGCACTCATTATATATATATAGTCTGTGGTAGCCAGATTAATTTGAGTGAAAATCCAACTTACTTGGGTCGGAGAAGGTGACAATGCCGGTGCCGGAGAAGTCACAGTTGTAACTCTGATAACCCTTGGCTTGGTAGTAAGAGTTCATGAGGTAAGCTGCATGGGACCTTACTGTGTTTGGGTCGAAGCACGGCCCGCCTTCCCGAATGGGTCCGCAATTCACTCCGTTGTTGCAGACGTAGTCAATGTTGGACTGCAATGCGGCGTCGCTTGCCTCAGCTTTTGGCACACACCACTGTTTTCCAGTAACTGGTACCGGCGCTGGCTTCGCAACACCACCACCACCACCACCCTATGTGCAGTAATAATTACTCATAATGACCAAAAGCCTATAAAAAAATCAGCAAAAACAAAAATATTTTTGAATCTATTTTTTGGATTAGTATTTTTGTTTTTTCTGTATTAATTTAAGTTTGTTACCATAGTAGCTCAATAATGCCTCAATGGTATGGTATGGTTACCTGTCCACGCATAATGCCAATGTCATAAACCGGCGAGAAATCCGGCCTAAACAACCCGAAATTCCTCTCTGCATTGGAACCGGGCTTGAGATTCTCATTAAAAAGGGCAAAAATAAACGTCTCGAACCTCCGACCGGGCATCAGGGGCGTCCCGACACCTGACCCGGCTTTCTTCATAATATTCAAGTTATGCCACCGTGCATTCTCCACGGTAGTCTGTGTCATGCCCGGGTCACCCGCAGATGGCCAACCTACCTCTCCAACCGCAATCTCCACGTCCTGAAATCCCATCTTTTTCATCGACGTAAACACCGCGTCCAACAAGAAGTCGTACATGTTAGTGTATGTTGTTCCCGCTACCTTATCGTGAATGCCTTGGTTTCGGTGGAACAACGTAAATAGGTTGTTCTGTGGGTTCCACGAGAAATATGGGTACGGGTTGACCATGAAGGGGCTTTTCGTTTGCCGGTGGAAAAGAAGCATTGGGGCCAAGATGTTCTTGTCCCATCCGGCTCGAAACTGGGCCGAACTAGGCACGTCGACGGATCTTTCTAAAATGCCTAGGGAATGTGGGGTGGTGACCTTAATTTCCCCAAGCCCACCGCGTTTGAGCGCGTTGTGTATGGCTCTCATGGCGGGAACTAAATTGGAGACCATGTTTTGGTCACCCCAATGGAGGACTTCGTTTCCTACTAGGATGTGATTGATTCTCGTTTGTGGGTAGAAGGGTTTGATATTGGATGCGACCCAACGGCGAGCAGCCCTCCGGTTAGCGAGGGCTGCTATATCGCCGTTGGGGATCGTGACTGAGAGAGATATCCCGGTGTTGGCAAATGCCCGGATTATGT
Source organism: Gaultheria prostrata (assembly GCA_036023075.1). Classification (NCBI taxonomy): domain Eukaryota; kingdom Viridiplantae; phylum Streptophyta; class Magnoliopsida; order Ericales; family Ericaceae; genus Gaultheria; species Gaultheria prostrata. The sequence continues at coordinate 22,687 of JAXBDA010001273.1, forward strand.
CCATGTTCATGTCAAAGATCTTGACCCGGTTGATGATGGTTTTGTCTTTTATGAATTGAGCCACTTGGGCCGGTGGAGGGAGGTTGTTGGCGATGGTTCCATAGTTGACTCCGATGGAAGTCACCGCGGTGAATTGGTGGAGGAGGAGGAGGAGAATTGAGAGGAGGAAAATGAGGTACGGAGATGATAGAATCTCCATTGGGTTTGAACAAGCAAGAGACGCCAAATTCGAATGGAGATATATGTAGTGGTAGTTTTGTCATGTGGCTAAATTTAGCACATGTCCAAATGGATGGATATGGGGAAGTGTAGATTATGTTTGGTTTTGGATGTGAATTTGCTAAATTTGGCATGGAGCTAGGGTAAAGAAGGAAAAATGCTAGCTAGGTTCAGTTGTACTTGGTTGAAAACCAACCATATTTAACGGTAAAATGAGCAAGTTAAGGGTGGTTGTACTTGGTTGAATGTAACCAAAACATTGAGAACCGTGAAAATACTACCTATATAGAAAGAAAAGATGAAGGGTTGTTATGTTCGGATCAAAAATCGAATCCCCGGAAACCGGAACTACAGTATTAGACTTTTGCTCTATCATTTGGCCAACTGCTTATCCTTCCTTCGTGCTTCAAATAGTGTAACTTTCTTAGTATCGAAGAATTGTACTATCGTTTACTAATACCCGGCCAGGCCACGTGAATCGCTAGAAATATGTGAAATGTCCAAGTCTAAACCAGTAACGGAAGTTTCTCAGAGTAGAGTTACGGAGCAGGGTTACCATAAGACAAAAGAACTGCTTTCTAAAGAGATTCTCATGCTATTCACGACTATCATATACTTATGTCCAAAGTTCAATCCTGTAATAGTTTCAAATGTTTTTCCAAACTTTGTCCATATCAACTAAAGAATTTGAACTACCTCAACCATTTTAGGACAGATCCAAGTTAAATGCCTATAATACGATGCACCTATTATTTTGCACTATTTTGAAAACCTGAAGATTAATTGTACAAAATGTAAAATACAGGATTTTCAATCTCTTTGGCCCTTTAGTTGCTTGACCTGGGAGAAAAGGGAACTACTTCCTTCCATTAGTTAGCACGGGTCCGCTCAATCTTCCTTCTCCTGTCTGGGAGTCTCTCTGCCTTCCCCTTGAGCTATTTTGGTCCACGATAGAAACATTCTGCGTTGACATAAGTGCTGAGATTTTTCCCATTTTATCTTTCATCGTGTGACTAATCATGGCACATAGCCTGTGTTCTGAATCTCTGATGCGTTCAGGATTCTGAGAACCTCACCTGATTCAGTTTGGATCATCATAGATTAAGCATTTGATCCAAAAAAAGTCAGTTTACAATCACAACGAAATGAGGGAAACTCAATGACACAAGAACACTTTTGGTAGCATTGGCAAAACACATATACAAAAGCATATAGCCTCACAGTATTAACCAGTTACACTCGAACTAATCTTGTAAAATCAATCTGCTAGTTGAGGCATTGCTGGTAAACAACCAGCGAGGGCAAATGTTCGTTTTTCTGGCTCAAGCAGAAATTAACTCGTTGAGGTGGAGATAGAGGGGAACTGAAGCTACATTTTGTAATGGTACAACATAACAGCAAAAAGTTCCTATCAGATGATTTCCCCCAGCAGAGCAATCCACAAAGGATTTCCGATTCCTAGAAGGTTTGAAAGTGCTTATTAAACAAGTAAGGAAAAAAAAATTACCTCTAAAATTCCAAGTTGCTAAGGCATATAATTTCCTAGTGTTCTAAACATCAAGAAGCTTTAGTTAGCACTTAGCTTAGCAGTGGGATGTTGCAAGAAGCTTTAGTTAGCAGTGGGATGTTGGCAGCAACAATCAATTTACAAATCAAATAGGCAAAAAGGAAGGCAAATAAGAATAATAAAGAGATCAAGCGCAATAATCAAATCAAAAGGAATGATCTACATTGCAAAGCAAAAGTACAATAATACTACAACTTTATTGATGAAGTGGAAAACAAATTTAATCATCCAAGCAACCGTTTTTTCTGCTGGAAAGAATGAAACTTCAAAAAAGGTAGAAGATGTAACAAAAGAATGAAATTCCCTAAGATATAAAAAGGAAAAACTTATAAAACTCCCCACGAGATGGAAAAGAAAAATGTTTCCACCGTGACATGGCATGTTATCAGTATCAGCTTCCGCCCGCTATGTAAAATAGAAAAACAAAAATCAATTATTTTTTGACAGGACGTGTACATCTCAAAGAGCCCTGTTTGAAGATTACCTCCGCCTCTCAAGCTTCAGCCTTCTGTTATTTTCACTGTTTATAGGCTTCAGCACCCGCTTTACCTCAATTTCGGATTGGAGCAGAGATTGCAGCCTCTTTAAAAGTCCGCTACACTGCTTATGTGCAGACGGAAGGCTGCTTATCTTTTCATCTGGAGTAAACTGTCTCTGGTACGGAGAGTGCCACTTTGCTTGCAAATAAGCAAGAGACCTCCACGGGGGAAGAGGCATGGAGTTCTGCTTGAGAGAAAATGAGGCAGCTTGAACCATTACTTGGAGGAACTGTTGCAGCTTCGTCAAGGTGCCCACATAAACGACAGGCAGGGAGTTGAGAATTTTGTCATAGAAATGAACAGCTCTAGCTATTTCAAAGTGGCTGTGAAAGTCGATGTCAATGATGAAATGTTCGGAGCTTCCAGATACTTTGTTATTGATCACATCAATATACTCGTGGTCCCCTGCTTAAGCAGAGAAGTATTAGAACAATAAACTGGAAGCTAATGTCTCATTTAGTGACTTTTTTTTTTGTTTTTTCGGAGGAAGAGAAGGAATTTCATTGATATAAATGACAGTACAAGACACAAACCCCAAGGGGAGACAACTAGAATCAAACAACAAAATAAGACATTGCTTTGGGAAGATGCCCGAATTATACAACCAAGATATAAATAAAAACACATTGTGTAACGAGGAAACTTGTGACAAAGCATTGCTTTGGGAAGATGCCCGAATTATACAACCACAATATAACAGTCGCCTTATTGCCAAATATTACTATAGTTTCTGAAGATAAAACAAGGTAACCATACACCAAAAAGGTTAGCCAAAGCTGCCACACTATGGGCAGCAATCCACCAAAACAGATTATCAGAAGCAACCGCAGAAAACAAAAAAACAAAAAGCACCCTACACCACTATGTTTCTCACAAGTTGGCAAGATGCTTACATAAATATTAACCAAAAGAAGGGGGAAACTCTGCAGGATAGTCAAAAAATTGAAAATATGCTTACATAAATATTAACACAATGTGTTGCTTTGTGCAGATGCCCGATTTATAGAACCACAATATAACAGTTGCCTTATTGCCAAAAATAACTATAGTTTTATAACATAAAACAAGTCATACACCAAAAGGTTAGCCATCAAAGGCAGCAGGTAATTACAAGCCACACTATGGGCAGCACTACGCCAAAGCAGCAATCAGATGCAATCGCATAAAACAGAAAACAAAAAGCAGCCTATCTCACCAGTTGGCAAGATGCCAACATAATCACTAGTTGCTTTATCATGCCACAAAATTGGCAGATCTTCCAGAAAGAAGGGCAGAAAATTTTCTTTATGTGTGACAGTGTTTGAAGATTTACTTGCTACCAGTATGAACAACGCGATCATGATGAAAGTAGACTGATATGGAGTTTTCGAGTTCTATGTTTTCACTGTCAAGAAAGTATCACCTAAATATATGGAATTTTTTTATTTATTTCTCTAGGTGATGAGACTTTCTTTCGGTAATCTTTGAAAAGCCTGCTGAAGAAAATATAAGAATGTAATCTGATTGAATTCAGGTGTACCTCCAGGGACCTTCCCGCTACCCTGCCACTTAGATGAACAAACTGCAGCATCGTAACCAGAAAGCCTCAAAAGCTTCACCAGAGAAAACCTGATGCAGCTTGCATTACATGGACCGGACATGACGAGGTGAAGATCCGTGTCATTGATAGACCGCATAAGAGAATTGACCACCGATAGCAAGTCGCTCTCATACTGATCTACAGAGAGCTTGTAATGCTGCAAAAAATGACATAAGCATCTATTGTGAGCAGCATGAGGGGAAAATAAAACAAGATTGTTCTAAAAAATTGCAAAACCTCAGTGGTGCAGGCAGCATGAGGGGAAAATAAAACAAGACTGTTCTAAAAAAATTGCAAAACCTCAATGGTGCAGACATTATAACGTCCAACTTAACTAAACAAAAGGGAGTTATTGGATGAACCCTCAATACAGAATGTTTAGCTCCACATCTAATTAATACCAAAACCCAACAAAGAAAATAACTTAATAAGTAACCAGACAGAGAAGTTTTTTTTTTTTAACACCACCAGACAGAAGTTTGACACCATTAATTTGTTCCTATCACCAACTATACCCTTTGGGTAAAATGTTGGCCATATGAAACTTGTTTTGGCAAAGTAGAAAAAAGATGCTTTATCAAACTCAAATACGTAGAATGCACTCTTCTTCATCCCCCGTTGTAAAATAACTAGGAGATTCAAGAATCCCTGCAAATTTTGCAGATTTGCAGATTTGTTATTGTTTTATACTATTTCCAGAATAGTATGTTTCCATAGTTGATATAACCCTCCAAGCCAAAAGATTATGAAGTTGCATCTTGAGGCATCATACCTCCACCCCAATTCCTTCCAATAAATTTGGTTATTCCTCAAACCGGGTAGAAACATCAAACAAATGGAGAAACTGTGCAAAAGAAAGTGGCAAAAGCATTCTCATCCCTACAGTTCGAAGAAATAACTCTGCAGTGTGAATGAAATTCCGAATGTAGATAGATAGTGGTTATATTGTTTAGCAATTATCCGTAGCCAGATTTCAGAACCTTGGAACCAAAAGCTCTTCAGCATGTTTTCGCTTTCCATAGAGTCCCGAATTACTAGATAACCTAGTTATTCAGTAGTAGAAAGAGCATAAAACGTGGCCAGAAAAACAATTTCCAAATGCAACCAGTGCATGAATAACCACTATTCTTCTTCATCCAAAGATGATTAAATAGATCCCTAGTTCTACAACCACGCTTAAATTAACCAAACTGTCTATTTTTAGAAAGAAAATCAAGACAAACTTCTTCATGAAGATTACACATGGGCGAAGAAATTTCCCTTTTTCCCACTCTTTAGCCCTGTATCTCGTACCGCTGGAAGGTCATTTCAGTTAGACGAACCGGTTTCCGGCAACTAGTATCTTTCCCAATCACTCATTTCAAAGTTTAATAACAGAAATGTAAGCAGTTTTCAAAAGGCGAAACCATACAGGCCTATATATTTATCTCCAAGGCAACCCTTAAACTTACCTCCAAAGAAAACCCAAAAACAGACAATAATAAAATAAATTGCAGCACATAAAATGGGATAGTATGGTAATGATAAATTTCCAAGATTTGCATATCACCCCAAATATAACCACAATTAAACAAACAAATTTAAATGCCCGCAAAAATGCCAGAAAACAATTAGTAGAATATTTTCGCGCGCGCGCGCGAGAGAGAGAGAGAGAGAGTAACCGAGAGGGTGTCGGCAAGGTGGACAAGATCGGAGAGGCCAGAATCGCTGTCGCTGCTATACCTGGAATCGGGCCCACCGCTGCCATTCTCCAAGAAATCACTGACCATGGCACCCAAGTCATGGTCGCTCTCATGGCTAAACCCACCACCAACACCCACTCCTCCGCCCATTCTTACCCCCGAATCTCCGCTCGCCCTACACACCCTACAATCCATCCCCCAAAAAGCCCTAAAGTAAAAAGCCCAAGAATGGAACCCAGTTTCGGAATTCAATTTAGGAATTCAAAACCAAGTTTGAATTCTTCAAATTTTCAATCGTTGTTTAATGTGGAAGAAAGAGGAATTGAATCGTGTTCAATTTAATTCGGCCGAACCGAAAAAAGACCCGGTCCCGTCAAAGCCTAAGGAAGAACTTTCTTTGTACTTTCGGGGGCCTTTTAAGATCCCAAGGGGTCTGTCGTTCTTTCTTTGTGCTCTTCTTCTTCAACCCAACAGGACGTGAAGCCGAAGCAACTGGATACCACAAGGAATATTTATAAAGTTTGAAGATTGGGGAAATGACCATGTCGCCATTGAAGAATATTCGAAATGCCGGAGGAAGATGTTAACGTTCCACGAGAATCTCGAGGGAGTGGATAAGGTGAAATTGAATTTGGACGGGAAGATGGGGTGGTTCGTTTTTTACCCTATTTAGAACTATTAGATTAATTACTAATTTGTTTGTACTAGGTTGTTTAAACTCCAAAGAGCATCACTACATACCCAGAAAAAATACACAGAATTGAACCAGAATTTAAAAATCAATGATCTAGATTCACCCAAATTCTGGGTCAATTCTGTGTAGTGAATCTGGACCATTAATTTTTAAATTCTGGATCAATTCTGTGTATGTTTTCCGGGTACTTAGACATTCTGAACTTCAAAATCTCTTAGTAATTCAAGGGGTACCGACCCCGATGGCCCCATTGTACAGATGGTGAACCGACCGCACTCGGGATTTACTTGTGGGTCTCATACGAGTGATCTGAACCGTTAATTCATCTTAAGACATTTTTTTGAGTGGCTCCGCTAGAAATCAACTCAATTAAATATGTGTAAGTGGTTGATCCAAAATTCTCCCGTTTCATTCAAAATCATACCCCCACCCCCTCGCGCGTCTGTACTCGTAGACGCGTTGAAAATCTCTTATGTGGAACAGAAACGATATGGGGGTACATTCAGGATTTGTACCTGTGCGCACAATTCGCCTTAGGACCCGTTTCAGGTTTCTAAAAGATGATCGGAGCTATTTGTTTTATTCAAAATCTTTCATGTACAGCCCTTTTAAAAAAATTAGTTCAATCGAATCAGTTAAGGCGTTTATCCAACTTTGCTTCAGAATTCTAGAACAAATGACATCTGTACTTAGGGGTCGTTATACTACTTTTGGCTTTTCGATTTTGTAGTGACGTATGTGAAGAAAATGATATGACTAAAAATGCGTTAAAAAAAAAAAGTTTCTTTACTGGAAATTCAAGGAATATGTAGTCCGAAGTATGTTTTTGAACTAGAACGTACTATAGTTTTTGTGAAGTTTAATGACTTGGTTCGTGATGTTTAGATCATTGATCATAGTTAATTCTAAATAATGAAACAAATCAATTGAATGACATAAATAAAATTGTAGCTGGATAATTCCTCATAGCAAATTGACTTCAATATTTTTACCTAGTGGCCTATCTTCAGGAAGATATGTACGGGGAAGTTAAATGACTCTGATACTTAAGAGAGAATAATTTATTTGTATATGACCCGTGCATAGAAGGAATAAAAGACGAATAGAGCCGGCCCAGAGATATGAGTTGCCCAAGTCCGAACTTAATTTGGTTGCCCATACTATTAAGTCAAAAAAATAAAATGACATACAAATCTAAAAAAAAATATCAATTTTACATTATACTTTAAGCTTCAAACAATAATAATAAAAAAATGTAATTCCAATTTATTGTGCTTTAAGCATGATCCGATTTAAAGAAAATTTCTCATTGCATTTTTTAAAGCAAATTCTTCAATTGAATCATCGTACTAACTTAATAAAGAACTCATTTTCGATTGAGATCATAACCAAGGCTACGATTGTAAAAAAGTTTATATTTTAACTATGATTTGTGTGAAAAATAATAACCATATTAGCACACTCATTTTTTAAAATTTTCCACCATATGGGGTCTTTTTTTTACTCCAATGTAAGAAAATATCACTTATACATTATTGTTGTATTTGTTAAACACAAAATTTCTAACAAAGAAATTGAGATTGAGGGAGTGTGCCACTAACTTGGTTTTTTTGGCTTTTTTTATGTGAGAGCTCGAAATACGCATTGGCTTTTTGTGGTTTTTTATGTGATGTCTTGTGAGGGGATGACCTATCTCGAAAAGCGCAATAAGCTGGCTTTTGGCTTTTTGAGTTAGTGGAATAGGGCCTGAGTAATGTGGTTTTCGTAAAATTGTGGATTGGGAGAAAAAAAAAGGAGTCATAAGTAAAAGAAAAATACAGAAAAAAAGGGGAAAGAAATGCTTGATAGAGACCAAAATCCAGAAAAAATAAGGGGGTGGGGAGCTTGGGATTTTTTTATTTTTTTTTTGAACGGGAGCCAATTGCATAGCATCGAAAAGCCAAACGGCACTTATTACAAGGATTACAACCAAAATAAACTGATCTAGATAACAACCCAATAAACACAAGATAAACAACTAAGCGCAATGTAAGGATGTTGTCTCAGGCATCGAGGTGTAAGCCAAGAGCTCGCTAACCCATACTGCGCAGCGCAACCATCCATTGCGTGGGCAAACCGAGCCAAAGTCGGGTTTAGGGTGAACCATAGATGAAAGAGACTAAACTCCTTACGGATCGTGAAGATTACAACCAGATTAGTACAACGGCGCAGGTGCAATCCGGACCATAACAACCAAACAAAAACAGCTAAAAACAACTTTAAAATAACTAATCATAACCCAATAAACACGGAACCATCCGGAGCGCCCATCACTGAGTTGAACCGGGACAGGCCGGATGCACTGAGTTGAAGATGAGCTGCTTATTCCCACCACCATCCCCACCAGATCTGGAAAAAACCAGATCGGTAACGACCGGACTGAAAGGCAGCCGGTAGCAAAACAAGAAAGCAAAACACACTTCTCTGCCTCCTCCTTATTTGAACCCCCACCAGCCGACACCCACCTCACAATCACCTGCCGCCTCAGTCGCCGGACTGACCGGAGCCGCGCAAAAGCATGAAGCAACCGAGGATAAGAGGAGATGAAACACACTAATGGAAGAGAAGAGAGGAAGGAGGGGAGGAGAAGAGGCAGAAGGAGAGGGATGGGCTGCGGAGAGGTAGCAACCCCCATTCCAGGAAAAGGAAATTAGGGCCGGCTGTATCCTAGAGACGAGAAAAAGTTTCTCAATGTAATCAGGCTTATCACGCATACAAGGGCTTATGCAGCAGCCGTTAACAACAGAACTACAAAGTACCTTGATACTTTCATGGAAATTTTATAATATTTATATATAACCGTTTTTTTTTTTTTTGGGGGGGTTGCCCAAGCCCGAGGGCTTGTTGGGCTCACCCCTGGGCCGGCCTTAAAAGACGAACGAATCATGATGACACCAGAGTAGGATCAAGGGACAAGCCTGGGTGTGAATTCAAATCTCAAATATAGCAAAATTGGGCATTAAAAACTAGCACTACTAAAATAAAAAGGCAAAAGCTACAAAAATGCCCACCCATTGGGTGGTCTGTAGTGTAGGTCACGCGCGGCTGATTTGTAGTAAAGCTGCATCACGGCACACATTGCAGTCCTTGCAATGGGATGTCAAATCCCAATGTCAGATTGTGTAGGAATCCATATTGACCTTTTCCTAGACCCAGATTTTGAGACCCTTTCCATCCAAATTTAGAATTTCCATCCATGTGTCAAAATCTTGTATAGCCTGTTACAAATAAGTGCGGGATAATGATTTTGGCACTTCACTTTTTTATACTCCAAAATTTATTTTTTAGTATAAAAATACATACAACACAAGAGTACGAATAGAAAAAATTTAGAGTGCATCCGTTCATAATTTTTTGAATCTTGTTGCACCTAATTTAAAAATTAATCGAGATCTTTAATTTGATTAAAAAAATAGAAAAATCATGTGCGAAAGTATTTTTTTATCCGTCTTCTCTTAAGGAAGTATTAAAATGGAATAGAGGGAGTACATTTTGTCATAAAAAAATTCAATTTTTTGGTTCTTAATTTGGTGGTCTAAATTTGGTCCACGTCAGGATTATCTTCCTGATCCAATTTTGAAGGAAATTGAGGCCTTCAATGAATATTATCCACAATTACGTGGAAAAGAATCTATTCCTAAATGAAAATCATTCCTTTATTTCACAATTGAAAGTGGAATCCCATGGATATTGGCGGCAAGATTTTTCGCTTTCCGGAAATCAATTTAAATTTAAAATTGGGTGAACTCCTTGGTATTTTATTAAAGTCAACTAATGGAAGAGTGGAGAGAGGGAGAAAGGGAGAAATGCCACATAAGACACGAAGGGCAATCTTGCCATTTCAAAAAGTAAAAATGAGTACAATGTCAAAGCTTTGATAAAGAAGTAAAACATGATTTTCTAGTACGTGGAAGGCTTTGACTTGATGGGAAGGAGGTACTTTATTATGTGTATTTGAACACCCATTGGGTGGTCACTAGCAAAACCCAAATAAAAAACAAATGAGAGGGGAGAGAGAAATTACGCATATTAAGATCAAATCTTGATTCGTTGGGGAGAAAGCACTTTTGCCGTGGGAATTGAACCAAGCAACATGAAACCTGCGAATGGGAGATAAAGGTTGCGCTGCCGGAATTTGGGACAAACGTGATCAATACGACGAATTTCAAAACTTGCCTTTTTTTTAGTATATATAAAAACAGCCGAAGTTGACCGATGGCTCACTTGGTAAAAAGGGCTTCTGCAAAGTAAACAATAATCAACCGTTTCATGGTCCGTTGCAAAGTAAAATCCGATTCTTAAAACCGAAACCGAACAAAGCCTAAAATTTTCAAATCTAGCTTTTTCTCCATAATTTTAACATTAATTCTTTTTGTGTTTGAAGAAATTAACGTATTGATTACGTAATTGAGTTGGAACTGACCAAAAGTTGAAATTTTAATCTATGTGAACTTAACCGAACACCAACCAAAGGGGTTGGCTTATTGATCAAGGCTTGGAATTTAAGAATTTGCTTCCTCTTAAAGACTCATGTTCGAAACTTCTAATGCACTCTTAAGTCTCAACTACTTTGAAGTCACTTCATACAGAGCGAAATTTTGCTCGGACTTTATTGAGCTCTACGTAATTGGACAGTGGGATAGACACATGCACGGAGCCACTTTAGTTCAAGTTGATCAGTTGACTCAACTGACTTGCAAAACTATGTAGGAAGATCCCACTTAAATTACAGCATATGGCTTATTATTGAATCATTCATTACCAAACACTTCTCTATTAGAGCATCTCAAGCTTTGACCCATTTTAAGACCCAAATTAAACATTTGGGCAAAAACCTCAAAAACACATCTCCAATGACTCAAACCCTTCCTCATTTTGGGTTTTACCTATTTCTTGGTCCAAAATGAGGACAACCAAAGCTCCTCCCCATTTTTTGCAACGGCTCTTTCCATTTGATTCAGTAATTACACTTCTTCCATTTAAGGAATCCAGCCATTGAGAGAGCTTTCCTGCAAAAACACTTCTTCCATTGATAGAGCTTTCCTACCATTGATACTTGATAGAACTTTCAGTAATTACACTTCTCTTTCCATTTGATTCAGTAATTACACTACTTTGATGTTGTTGCTCCTGTTGGTGCGAATGAGGTGGGGGTGGGGGTAGCTGGGGGGAGGGCGGTGGTGGTAGCTGGGGGGAGGCGATAGAGACCGTCAAATCCCAGGGCTCAACCCTGGACAGGCGGTGGAAACTACCAAGCTGGAGTACGGTAGGGACAGAGGAAATTTCCGGTGGAGCGGTGAAATGCGTAGAGATCGAAAAGAACACCAACGGCGAAAGCACTCTGTTGGGCCGAAAAGTAATTGATTTAGCCATTGACAGGACTTCTATTAGAGCTTCTTCGAATCTGTTGTTCCTTCTCTCTCTATCTCTCTCTCACATTTCAAATAAATAATATATTTGGGTAAAAATTCATTTTGGCATTGGAGTGGGGCAAACCCAAATTTGTATCCAAATATGGGAAAATTTTGGGTCAAGGCTGGAGATGCTCTTACTCACTCTGTCCCACAATATTTGGACTTTTCTAAGAATCCAATTCCTTAAAAAATATCATCATTGTTAACTAAAAATACTTGAGTTTTCGAAAATACCCTTGATTTGACATCTTCTATAAACCCAAAATAGTGTTCCAATGTTAAAAAAACAAAATGGCAAAATAAGAAATGTACTAAAAAAATGCCCATTGAAAAGTCAAAATGGACATATAAAACTTGTGACCACAAAAAATGTCTAGAGTTTATGTGCTTATATTGAAGTGAATAACATGTGTAAGTTAACTTCGTGCTGAATGAAATTACATGTGTAAGTTAACATGGGTAAGATTTTAAAGATTTTTTCCACTCACAGGATTGGTTGAGGTAAGTCCCAGTTTTTGTTTTTATATTAACCTGAAAAACTGATATAATATGTGAAAATATTTTGAGTTGTATAAGGATCGAGCACCCTGGTACCCCCTTGTGTACGCCACTGCTTAGAGGTCAGTAGAGTCCTAAAATGGCTCTCTGCTAGGCTCCTAGCTGACATGGACAAAGTTAGTAAATATTTGTTCATTTAAATGATCCTTTGGACTCTCCATGGTATCTCTTAAGGTATGCTCCCAAGGTTTGTCCTAGTTGGTGCGCTAAGGTTAGAGAGGGAGTTGAAAGTGAAGAGAAGAGATAAATAGAGAGAAAGAGAAGATAGATGGGACAATGGGGGACCCATGTTTTTTTTCCTCCTAAATAAACTCTAGCGCACCATTCAGAGCATCCGAATCTAACTCTCTAAACACTATCATGAGCTAACTTGAGGAGAAAAATCTTAAAACTAGCCCTTTTTCAGTCTCTTTAAAGTTTTAAAAGAAAATTTTATAATCTTTGTTAGGGATTTGATTTTGACGATAATGTTTTTTAATAGAATGATTTTCAATTATGTTGATTTTAAAATGTAAGTTCATTTTCTAACCCACTGGATTGAATCAGTTTCTTTGGGCCTTGATAAAATCATTGGGCCATATTGATTTTACATGGAATCTCTTAATGGACTTATCCCCTATTGGGCCATAAAAGGATTAATGGGTTACAGATTTTTACTGTTCAGTATAGAAAACTATTCTTTAATTCCCTTTAATGTAACACTCAATTTTTAATTACTTATAGGTACAACTCATTAATAAGATTACCCTTCAATCACAAATTTACTCTTTACTCCACTTCCCTTCATCCACCATCCACTTCCGGCCGGCAACTACTTCAGGCGGACGAACTTTTTCGGGCGACGACTTTTTCTGGCAGCCACCTGCAAATTTTTAAACCTTCCAGCCAACGACTTTTTCCAGCCGGCAAAATTCATTGCGAATTTGTATTATTATTTTTTTATTAAAACTCATTTTTTGTAATTTTTTGCCAAAAAAAGTGAGAGAGATAAATAAAAACATGGAAGCAAGTAACAAGAAAGAAGGAAATAAAAAAAAAAAAGAATCCATATAAAATACTCCTATTGAATTTTTGTGTTTCTAATTGAACAACTCAAATTAGTGCTACAATTGGCATAACATCATCTAGGACGATGACGAAGTTGTTGACATACAATTTTATTTGATCGGCAGTTATAAATCATTAGATCAAATAGGATAAAATTTCACTGTGAACTTTTTAAAAAAACATTGCGAATTATTATTATTTTTTTGTATAAAAAAGGATAAATCACCATGAATTTGTATATTTCTTTGCAAATTTGTAAAAAATTGTATTGTTGACGTATAACCCGATCTAAACTTCGATTCCGGCCGACAAAATTTCGTTGCGAATTTGTATACAATAGGATAACTACACATGGATCTGTATAATTTTCTTTGCAAATTCGTAAAAAATTATATTGTTGACGTATAACTAGATCTAAATCGGAAAAAATGCTGTGAATTTTATATAAAATAGGATAAATCCCCCTGGATTTATATAAGAATTTGCTCCGAAATTTTTGCTGCTAATTTGTTTGTAAATCTGCCACTTACCGCACGTTCCGGGGAGAAGTAGATCGGGTCTTTGAGCCACTTTCCGGCGAAAGCTTTGAGTTTGGGGAGCGTTGATCAAGTGAAGGCTCCTTTGCCGTTCAAAAAAAGTGAAGGCTCCGTTCATTGTTTATGTTTCCTTTTGGAATACAAGAAGGAGAGAGAAAGAGAGGCTTCTCCGTCGACAAAAGCGGTGCTCTTTCCACACCTGCAATGTCTCTCTCTTTATACCCACAATCCATATTGGGATATTGAGAAAAGAAAAGTCAAAAGGTGAGAGAAAAAAGAGAAAAGAGTGAGAGAGTAGAGGAGAGAGACATGGGTTTGAAAAAAAAGAGAAGAGTGAGAGAGCAGATTGTAGGCATGTGCATCTGCTCAGGATGGGACCCACTTTGATAAAGATGGGTCAAGATAAACAAGTCTCTTTATTTTGTTCTTATCTATAGGCCCGACACTATAGGCGAATGACGCGCATTAAAGCTCATAGGGGGATTTTAGGTAGAAAACTAGCTGGATACCTTATTGGTGCTTTTCAGAATTGGACTGGAGCAGGAGGGAAGACACCCCCACTTTCTAGACCGGCCCGTAAATCCCTCAACGGGTTAATGGTGCAAAGCCCACTAGGTGAGCCCAGTTGTGGCTCCCGGAAGCAAGGCCGGTGGTCGACCACCCAGTTGACCGGACTAGTGTGCATAGTCTCAGTATTTCTGCAATAACTTTTCACTCCGAGCTCCGTTTGGGACAAGTTATATATCAAATCGAATAGGACTCAAAGAGCTACAATTTTGTAGTTTTACACTTTTCGTAATTCGGCCTCAAAATTACCCAGATTCTGTGAACAGTGTAGAAACGTACAAAAATGTTATGTCTTTTGCCCAGAAACAGGACACACTCTATTTCACTCTTACTCTGTTTGGTTTTGACTCTCTCTTTAGGTTCAAACTTGGGATCAGGCTTATTGGTAATATCTTTTCAGCCCAAATTGGTCTAGGATCATATTTTGGATTTGCATTTATTATTTCCCTCATCCAATTTGAAATTCGCAGGTCGAATTTGAATATCAACATTCATTGTGATATCAATCTAAAAAAGGAGAGATTCAGTTAATGCATATATACGGAGTTGGGATTGCACATTCAAATATATGCTTTTATGGTGTCTCAAATGATATAAAAGTTTGTGTGCTTTGACTTTAAGAAGACAGGAGCCGTATTAGAGTCAACAAAAAAATTAATAAGTTGATGGTTGAGCCGTAAAGGAGGAAACATGTTGTTGCTCTGTTTTGGTCCTTTGAGCCAAAAGAAGTTTTGGAACGTTGGAAGCCTTCTGGATTCACTCTTGGCTATTTAAAGACAAATCTTCATCAGAGATCAATTAATCAAGCGTCAATAGAATCAATCGTGAAAAATACAAAGAGAATACAAGTCTGAGTTTTACTACAGATTATCTTCTCCAGACTTAGAGAGAGTTTTTCACTGTAGATTTCACTTGTAAGTTCACCCTTTATTTAGAGGGATTGAATCACGCCACATATAAACCCACCTTGTGAGAGAGAGAACCCAATCCACTGTGTTATCAGTTAGGATTTTGTTCTTCCAATACTAGGTAGAGTTTGAACTACCCATTATATTTGGGAGGTTGTAAACTGGTTTGTGTGTACCAGTATTGAACCGGTCTGCATGTACTGATGTTGTGAATTTTGTGAACTGGTCTGCGTGTACCAGTGAGTTTGCATCTAGTCTGCGTGTACCAGAGGAGTTGCTGTAAAGGAGTGTTGGCTCCTGTGAAATCCAACCCAGGTGTAAGTATTGAGAATACAGTGGATACCGGTGAGTGTTCGAGTGAACATCACTGAAGAGTGGACTAAGCAGTTAGCCGAACCACTATAAAAATCCTCTGTCTCATCTCTTGATTATTTTCAGTACTTCATTATTTTAATTATCTGTTTGAATTGCTAATCCACTATCATTGGAAAGAAAAATTATGTATTACAGGATTCAAACCTATTCACCCCCCTCTAGGTTGGAATATCAATCTTGGACACGAAATACAAAGATTAAAGGGGCTCACGGAAGAAATGCCACCCAAGACCCTCTCCAAAGATGGCAAAGAGCCAACCAAAAAGGAAACCTAAAATGGATTAGGCCCAAAGATGGGTCTAGTCCAACCCTAAAACACCAAAGCCCAAAAACACCTGGAAAAAGAAAAAAAAAAAAAAACCTAAAGCCCTACCAAGATGCCCCACCCGCGCTCCCAAAAAAGTCAAGCAAAAACACCTCCACCCACCGAGCTGCCACTAGGCACTACACTTCTATGGACATGGAGCACCAAACGATCCACCGCTAACCACGAAACGGTCAACAACAGAACCATCTGGAGAGACCACAAACCTAGAAACCAAATCCCCGCCGCCGTCACCCGATGACCAAACCACAGCCACTCGAAGACCATGAGAAACGCCACCAGAGGTTGCACCTCCAACGAGCATCAACCGATCCAACACACCGCCACCACCAAAACGAGGCGGGCCGGATACATCCTGGAACCACCGAAACCTTCTGCCAGCAGCTACACCACCACTAGCCGTTAGGCCAAGAACCGCGTTCATCCAACAATGAAACCCAACGTGGAAGGCAGCCGGACCGACAAGCTGCAAAACTGGTGGAAGGGGAGGGGAGAGATTTGGGAAAGAAAGAAGCAAACTTATGCAGGAAAAGGGAGAGGAAGAGCACGAGGGTAGGAGGAGGAGGCGCCGCTTTAGAAGGGATTAGTAGCAAACTTTCCAATTTTCGCTGTTAAAAAAAATAGCAAACTTATGCAGAAATAGGGCCCTCCACACTTTATGCGTAAGCGTGTAAAATCAAGGGCCGGCTTGAGATTTATGAGCCCCGGAACAAAAAAATTTCAAGCAGGGCCCTTAAATCTCTCTATACTTTGCATGGTTTAAAATAGTTAGAAGAAAAATCTCATTTTTCCCCCCTCGCATACTCCTCAATATCCGAGGCATGATTTGAAAACACAACTAAAGCCTCCTTTGGCAAAAAAAAAGTAAAAATTAGTTTTTTGGTTTTTATTCAAAAAAAAATTACATTTGTTAGTTTTGCATTAAGTTTTGTGGTTTATTGGTTCTCTCGATGAGACGAATCTAAAAAGTATAAAATTATGGTCAAAACTATTTTTTTTAAATAAAGCTAAAAATACGTGGATTATTGGATTAATTTTAACTTTATTCCAAAAAAAATTTAATTTTCACTATAATTTCATACTTTATAGATTCCTCTCGTCAAGATGAACCAATAAACCACAAAAAATCGATGAAAAACTAGTAAATGCTAAGTTTTTTTGAATAAAGACAAAACGAATAAACCAAAAAACTAATTTTTAGCTTTTTTCCCAATCCAAAAAGAAAGATTTTTCCCATTGTATACAAAAGTAACAAAACCCAATCCAATCCGCTTTCCGCCACCCACTTCTGTGACGACCCGTTGTCCAGCGCATACTTCTACAAACAGCAAATCCGTAGGCCATATTCACGGTTACAACCCTCAACACAAATTGACCAAATAACCCTCTTTTAGGCCCCACAGTAACCAAGTGGCAGTTGATGCCGAAAGCATATTCCCCGTGGGCAACGACGTCATTTCCTTTCCAATGACAAAAGATCATGATCCGCATATTTCCGGAATCGAAAATGAAGCACGGAAAATCCGCGTATATATATGTATGTATCGATAAATCACTCGTCAGTCGCCCTAGCCCCTACTAGCAAATCCCAATCCGAGAGAATTGAACCAGAGAGCTTCGTGATCATCATCGCCAACTATGGGGGGGAGAAAGTTCTTCGTCGGCGGTAACTGGAAATGCGTAAGCCTCTGATTCCATTTTCACGGCCTCTGTAGTTTCAACTACTTATATATCTAGGCTTGCAGATATACTTCTTTTACAGGATCTGTTCTATAGGCTTGCATATGAACTTCGAACGATTACTCACATTTGTACATCCTTTGGATCCAAATGCATGTATATACGTGATTGTTTCTGTTTCTTAAAACTGAATCGCTAGTCACGAAGCCGAATAATGTATCAGACTCAATTGATTGAATGAAATTACTTTTTCGTGGATATAGGTATGTATGAAAACTAAAATGTAAAAAAAAAAAACAGAATATTAATTCAACATGATTTTTAATAAGTGAAATATAGGTGGAAAGCATCACTTATTATGTTATGCTTAAGTGAAATCTTGTTTGATTTGTCTGCCTATTAACTATGTCGTGCAACATATTGACTGACAGTTTTATTTGAGGATTCATTCTCAACCTTTCTAATCTCGTCTTTTGGTTATGCTTATTTACTGAAACCTGATTTGTGTGGTGTTTGTTATGCAGAATGGAACTGCAGAGGAGGTGAAGAAGATAGTTTCGACCCTTAATGCTGGTGAAGTACCTTCTGAGGATGTTGTGGGTAAGTCAATATATAATAAATTGTACAATTACCACCAAATTGGTGCAGTGAATGACTGCTGCTAATTTCTATGCTGTCAATTGTGTTGCGATTTGTCAACATCCCATACATGGCTGTGGAATCACCCCAAATAAATAGAGTGAACGCACAAATAGAAACACTAGCATTTAAAACACTTCGGCCCAAATTACATACGTCCACTAGAGAGAGATAAATCCACTATGAAATAAAAGAGATTATACTGTTTGATGTAAATACAGTCAAAAGACTCAACACCATCACTCGAGCCCGTTGCTCAAGTGAACTTGAACCCTTGCCGATGCCCCTTCCTTCTCACCGCATTGTTTTTCCCTCACACATTACATACATTGGATGATTGATGATATTCATTGTAAGCTTCAAGATAATTGGGTGAAGTTTTGTGAGCATATCACCATTGTTGTAGCTGATATGTGCTTGCTTCCTTGCATGTTTTTTTTCCTATTCTGGGCTGGTCGTTGAATGTGGTCAATCTCAAGTCGAAACTGTCATTCCCTTAGATCTCATACTAGTTTTGTCTATTGGCGATGATTTCAATCTTAGTGGGATACCAATCCTGTTTTTTTATCCCTAAAGTAGTATCATGCACAGCAGACTATTGGGTATAATAATGCTTCATGCAATTCCTTTCCTGTGGGAATGATTAGAGGCAAAAATGGGGTGTTTACTGTTTGTGCTACCTCAGCTTCTATTCTTCATACCGAAGATAAGTTTACTGTATGAAAGTATCACCTGGACATCTCTGATGCTATTTTTTTGCTTATACATCGATGAATCTCTCTTCTCGCAGAGGTTGTTGTCAGCCCTCCATTTGTGTTCCTTGGACTGGTAAAAGGTTTGCTGAGGCCTGATTTTCACATTGCTGCTCAGAATTGTTGGGTTAAAAAAGGAGGTGCTTTCACTGGTGAGGTCAGGTATGTTTGGGTGCATCTTAATCCTGCTGTCTACTACTTGGAACGAGTGGACTCAAAAGCGTTCAGCTGTTCCTGTAAAACCGTTGATCTGAAAGTCACATGGCATTCAGTCATGGCCTAGAATGAAGAATAAGTGATCAAAAGTATATACATGTTGCATGAATCTGGAAATAGAAGAAACTATGCCTAGTTACTACCCCATTAATGGATGTCTGGGAGGGCTAGACTGGGTACAGACGTATCCCTTTGGCACTAAGTACACAAGATGAATCAGGAAATTGTTTCAAATCTTTCCATTTTCAAGTTTACAAGTACGCTTCTTAGAAAAAATTTGTTGATCCTTTTGTACATACAGTGCAGAGATGCTTATCAATCTGGGCATTCCGTGGGTCATTCTTGGTCATTCTGAGAGGAGGCTTATACTAAATGAATCAAACGATGTAAGTTTAAATGTGCTGCAATAATTTGTTCGCTTGTGATGATAACAACTAAGTTTTATTATTATTAGTAGCCAATGTGCCTATCCCTAAAGGCACTTACATATACAAAAGCAAAACATAGGGTGACTGTATAGACCTAGCCTGATCATTTTCAAGCCTGCTTTCATTACCAAGCACAAACACTAAAATGATTTATTGATTTATTCTTAAGAGAAAGATACTACTCGAGTATTGTTAGTTACATGTCTGTAATTAGTCCACTAACTTGGGACACATTTCATTTCAGTTTGTTGGAGATAAGGTTGTATATGCTCTTTCACAAGGCTTGAAGGTAATTGCTTGTGTTGGGGAGACTCTTGAGCAGCGGGAATCAGGATCTACCATGGATGTTGTTGCTGCACAAACTAAAGCAATTGCAGGTATGCATTTTAGAGCTATTTAAAAAATCGTGTACTTTATTGTCTTCTTGTGGATTGTGTTACCAGTTCTCCCACTAATGTTATAAAGATCCTTGTACATTTCCTCAAGTACAACTCATTGGCTTCATGCAGTAGCCTCTAATATTTCATGTAATTGCAGGTATGCATTTTAGAGCTATTTAAAAAATCGTGTACTTTATTGTCTTCTTGTGGATTGTGTTACCAGTTCTCCCACTAATGTTATAAAGATCCTTGTACATTTCCTCAAGTACAACTCATTGGCTTCATGCAGTAGCCTCTAATATTTCATGTAATTTTTTTCTTTTCTATTTAAATTGGCAATTCAAAAGTTCTCCATTTTCTATTTACTTGTTTCGTGAATCATTCTAGTAATTGATATTTTGCATTTCATTTGGTAAGTAAATCAATAACTGGGTCATGGAGGTTGACAGGTTGGAAATTCTTGCTAACATCATCTCTCGTGGATGTCTTGAGGTGTTGATATTTTGTTGGGTAAATCTGTGGATACCTTCAAAATTCTGACTTTTGGATAACAATTTCTTTTTGTATTCTACTTGAAGCAGAGAGTGTGCTTACCATATGAATTTCTGTTTGTTAAATGGTTTCGTTTCTTCTCTATTGCCTTTTGGTTAACCATTCCCATCTTTGTAAAGAAGAAAAGAAAGAACCAGGCCTGCAGTAGGTTAAGAATCTGAGAATTGTACTATCCACTTATTCTTTAATCGAACCCCAAGAAAGTTGGTGATCAAATAATGGGAGTTAACTTGTTTATGTGTGTACACACTTTGCTTGGAATCAATCTGGTTTTCAAGAAGAGGTTTAGTGTCATAGTCGGTTCATATACTATCTGTGTTCAACTTTCAATTATTGTCATTCGTTTTAACTTAAGAGCTATTATGCTTCTCCCAGATACAGAGTTAGAAAAATTCAAACAATGTCTTGACCAATTTGTTCGCTATTATACCTCTCCCAGTTACAGAGTTAGAAAATTTCAAACAATGTCTTGACCAATTTGTTCACCTTACGTTTGGTTTTGTTGGAAATCTTCTGTTTTTTCTTATGCTCTTTACTCTCATTTGGTTTTGGTATAATAATTGCATACTTTTTAGAAATATTGGATAATCCTATAGCTTGAACTGTTTTCATTCAGAGTTGGTGATGTTTCCGTATGTGATTGTTTAAAAACATAATTTAAAGCAGTTGGATGTAAGCCATGGTCTAACCATCTCTCACATGCTCCAAGAGTCCGAATAAAAGGACTTCCATGATAGTGAATTAGTAACAAGTTTTTCCCTCATGGTGCAGAACGCATATCAAATTGGGAAAATGTTGTTTTGGCCTATGAGCCTGTTTGGGCTATTGGAACAGGGAAGGTCGCAAGTCCTGCTCAAGCTCAGGAGGTGAGTAGGGTGGTGGTGGTGCTTTCATTTAATCCCAAACATAACATTAATTGCTTAAGTCAACTCCATTGTGTTCTTTGAAAGACATGTGTGATTTTTTTAGGAGATTAAATATTGGCATTTAGTTTTCCTGTTCTAGAAAGTGATTTTTTTTTTTAATAAGTGAGTTAATTATAGTCAAAATGATTCAACCTTTGTTTACTCATAGAGAATGGAAATGATATATTAGCTTTTTGAGTGGGAAAAAGCCTAAGCTTGGTGGGAGGAAGTGTGATGGGTCTTTGTACTTCTGATAACTCACATGTTAGGGGTGCAAACTACATCTCAATGGGGAAAAGGGCATCCATGTCTAAAATGTGATGATTTTGATGCCCAATGAATGAGACGTTTTTTGGATCTGGTTGTATAAGTTTTTGCATCACATAATAAACAACCAAAAACTGAGAGGGAAGTGCGAAATAATGTTGATTTTGTCTAGCTGAGGCTCGTTGAATATAATATACGAGATTTAGATTTTGCTGCAGCTTTGTACTGGCCTATGTGGCACAGAAAGGGATCATCAAAGAGGCCATATTTATGATCCTTGTTGAGCCACACAATTTTCAAGGTGCGGTGGCCTCATATTTGGCAATAATTTGTTTTCTTGAAGACAATGACTGTTTGTGGGAGCTTAGGCAATTACTGTCATGAGTATATTTTGCTAGCGTAACACAAATTATGAAATTCACATGATGGCCCTCAGTGGGATTCTTATGTAGTTACTTGTAAGGGTTCTAGACTTCTAGTTGCTAATCAGCCCAATTTAGATAGAAGGAAATATCACACGACTATGCTATCTGCTCAATAATTATTTTTTAGTTAGGTATATCTGACCTTTTAACCTGGAGAGAGTTGTTATGCCCTCACATGTCGTATAAAGTCAAAAATGTTGTTTGACGCCATATGACAATCTGCAACTAGTTATATCCAAACTAAACCAACCATACCAAACTGAGCCTTAAGTCACAATCAATTGTGGTTACATGATCAGTTGTCTCAACTGGGCGAGCATCGTGTTCTGTGATATTAAAAAGAAACTAGGTCTTTTTGAACAACTGCCCGCTAAAGTCAATTTTTGTATAGCCCTCCCCTCAATGCTACCATCAGTGGCAAAGCCACATGGTGGGGAGGTGGGGTAGGTGCCACCCCCTCCCCCCAGTTTCAAATCCAATTTATTTTCTTAAACTGTAATTTAATTCGATTAGGTACATGCGTACTGTCATCAGTATAGCTTGACATTGTATAAAAATAATGTAAAGATAGCGTTTTAGAAAGTAAACAGTTCCGATCAATGACAATATTATCTCACTGGTTTTTGTTTAAGAAGACAAGAGAGTTGAACCACACATTTATTTCGTTTTAACAAAAAGCAGAACCCGCAACAAAACCTAATTATATGAACGCACACTTAACCTTTCTCTTCACACTTTTGCGCACAACATGCAACAATACAAGTGGCATGGACCAGCTTCACTCCTAAATCTTAATCCTGGCTTCCCCACTAGCCACCATCTACCCTAACCATCACTCCTCCTAACTACCGCATCAACCGGTCGACAATATAGATGTCCAAACCAGTTTAATTTATTCGCTCTCATCTTATCTTGTAGCAATAGTGCAATACTAGCCCTAGCATCCTCTATTTCTGCAACCAGTTATTATGCTACTACTAATTCCATATCGTATTGGTAGATATCCTTCACATGTTTTGCTGTGAGTACCATGTACCTTCGCTTCAACTAGGTTTGTTTCTCTATTTGACAGGTGCATTTTGAGTTGAGGAAATGGCTTCAAGTGAATACAAGCCCTGAAGTTGCAGCTACAACGAGGATCATCTATGGAGGTACTGATTGATACATGCTTGACACCGTAGCCCCGAAATGCTTGGGCTGTTTAATTTAGTTATATTATTGCAAACCTTCATAAGGATGTTTCCAGCGATCACCTTCTGTTTACGGGAAATTTATTTTTTGCACGAGCATCTAATTTTCATATTCAACTTGGTTCGAACAATGATTTTTTCAAGCCAAACAAATTTAACCCTATTTTGGCGCATCTAATTGCTGCTTTACCATGAGCTCTGGGGGAAGATTGAGGTTGTTTAATCATCATGTTTGTAAGGCGTGTATAGTGGGAACTTGAATCTCCACATAGACTTAGCCTCAACTTCTGAGTTTAAAATACTTAAGTGGAAAAGAGATGAAAAGTGGACAAGATAATGCAGCTGCCATGCACCAAAGTGAATCAATATGAGGACCCTAGATGCCCTATAGGCTAGGGGTCTTCCACACCTTTGTTTACATTTAGAAATATGTACAAGATGGAATCCGACTAATTAATCATCCACATAATTATTTTGAAGACTGATCTCTATAGGCCTCCTTAAACTGACTTAGGGACAAGGTATCCATTGACAATATTGATCGACAAAGTCACTGATTAAGAGGCTTGGAAGAAAATGGGGATACTTGTGCCTTAGGGATCACATTATTGAATCTACAAGGCGATATGCCTTTGACTAACCTATTTTCTCACAAAGTTCCTAAAGTTTCTTTCAATGTTTATGCTCCATGTTGTTGACTATTGTGTATCTGTGTTATTTTTTCAATTGGGTAGTCTTTCGACAGTAGCTAGGTGCCAGCATGACAAACTCCGAATTTGTTTTTCTTCTTTCCACTTTTGACTATAATCTCCTATGAAATCAATGTGTTGCTGTTACAGGTTCTGTCAGTGGTGCTAATTGTAAGGAACTGGCAGCACAACCTGATGTTGATGGTTTTCTTGTTGGTGGAGCTTCTCTTAAGGTGACAAATTTATCATTTATTTGTTTATTGTTCTCTCTTTAGGAAGAGGACTCTCCAGTCGAAGAAAATAATTGTAACATTCGGTTTTGCCCATTTGGACTTTTTCCGGTCCCACTTAAATGATCGGAATAGCTTATTTTATACAGCTTGTTGAGAAATTTGACAATGTTAAAATTCATGTTAATCGGATATCGGTAAATTGATGATTAGGACACATATATCTTGATATAAATTGGTGTTTAACTATGTTTCTTTTTTAAAGATAAATCTGTTTCGAAATCACTCTTATAGTCTTATGAATATCCAATCAACTTAATTTTTAGCATGATTGATCTTCTCGATGAGTTCTGCAAAACGGTTCAATCATTAAAGTTGGTCCAGGATAAGGCCAACAAAATAAAACTGGACCGGTGCAGTTATTTTCTTCTACTACGCTTGTTTGGTTTTCCCTACCCTTGGTTGTTTATCTTCATTCCCCTTAATTTTCCCTCTCCTTTTCTCTCGCAGCCGGAATTCATTGACATTATCAAGTCTGCTGAGGTGAAGAAAAGTCTGTAATTTGGTGTTAGTTATCGATGGGCGAGACTTATAAATTGTTTATTAGAGATGGTTTTGAAATATAATTCCTGCGAAGCCTCTTAAGGGATGTGATTATCCCTCATACTCTCGGCATTTTGCTTGAAATTGACATGCATGTAAAAATAAATCTTAGTGTGCCCGTAATGCCCACATTTTCCGTATTGCATGAGCTTTTGTGTTTCCGATATCAATGCTGTGAGAGTTGATTGATTATTCATGTGTTTGCTGGCTGTTTTTCTGGGTTAAAGAGTTTAGATACATAGTACTATTAGTAAGTATTTAAAGAGTTGAGATCCATGATATTAAAATTTTGAAGCAGTAATAAATTTTATAAACTATGCTTGACACCGTAGTAATATTTAATTTTATGATCATTATCTATCAATGGGATGAACTTAGAAAAGACGATAATAACGCTCGAACTCGTTGATGAAGGGGACATTAGTGATTGAAGAATCTATCTGTGCTATAAAGAAAAGCGGGAGTAAAAAATTCATCTTCATTAGGAGGCTCCGAATATCATTTGGTTAATTCTTCTTGTTAAAGGTAATTAAATAATCATCTTCTTTTGCCACTCCATGTAACTTTTCATCCCTGCCATTTTGAACAATTATGTTTTCATCCTCTTAGGGTGTAAATTACCTATTTTACCCTTTCAATAAGATATCCATATGTAGATGTACATAGACTTCCTAAATTAGTGGGATTTGGATATATCATCAATAATTTCAAACATTCAAAACAACCAAAATCCCATTGATTTGATTTCCATTTTAAACGGATGAAATTTTTAAACTAAAAAAAAAATACAAAAAGCTATCCTAATTCAAAAAGCCACAAAAAGTTTATCCCTTAATTTCGTATAGTCATGGTTAAAAATATATGTTCAAATGTGAAAAAATAAATGAAACATGGTAAAAAAAAAAAAAATACAGCATGCTTATAAGAAAACATGATACAAAATATGTGGCATATGTTGTCATTTTTTACCATGTTTACTGAACATGGTAATTAATAATAATGGTAAATTTTATACTATAATTGACACACTAGGAATCATGGTAAAAAAATACGTCCCTACCAGTAAACATGGTGAATTCGATTGAAGATAAATTGGTTGTATTGCACATTGAATATATCGACGAACATGGTAAATCTCAAAGTCTCATTGCATTCCTTAACACACATCTGTTAACATCAAGAAACCATGGTAAAGTGACGTCCTTATCAGTTAACATGGTAAAATTACGAATAGTCATGGGAAAAATGTGTCGACAATAGGAAAAATGAAAAACTAACGAATAATCATGGAAGAATGGAGACACTCAAACTTCTCTCCATCAGATCCATAGCACTTTAACATTCGCCGACGACCACAATTTCCTTACAAACAACATCCGTGTATACCCACGACTCGAGTCCTTCGGCAACATCGGAACCGGATTAATTACCCACAAAAAAACATCGGAACCCGATTAAAAAAAAAAAAGAACCCACAGCTTTGTGTTTCTTTTTTTACATTTTTTTTTATCTTCAACCCAAAATCAGATTGTCGAGGTGCGAAGATTCGAGGAGGCGTTGCTAGAGAGAGAGAGAGAGAGAGAGAGAGAGAGAGAGACGAATCTGTCATCCTCCCCGTAGTTGGTGGCGGACGATGGCTGATTGTCGTGGTGGTGGTGTCCTTCAGTCGCCGTCGTGCCTTAGGTTACCATCTCGAAGCAGAGATAGAGAATGGCTTCTATTTTTTTTTATCTGGAAATGGATGGTTTTCAATTATTTTATTTACCAATATGGGAAGCGTAGATATAGGGATTGGTTTATTGTGCATAATCCTTTTATTTACCAATATGGGAAAGCGTAGATATAGGGATTGGTTTATTGTGCATATCCGGAAATAACAATCAGGGATTGTCAATTATCC
Source organism: Gaultheria prostrata (assembly GCA_036023075.1). NCBI lineage: Eukaryota > Viridiplantae > Streptophyta > Magnoliopsida > Ericales > Ericaceae > Gaultheria > Gaultheria prostrata. Next base: position 49,592 of record JAXBDA010001273.1, read on the forward strand.
CCAATTCCCTTAATTGCAGGGGAGGATCTCAAAATATTGAAATTGGTCCACTTTTCTCCCCTCTTATATGCAACATTCGTTTTAGTCCTCAATTTCTTAATATATAAAATAAAGGGCAATTTTGGATTTCTTTGAATGTCGGGATGGAAACATAACTCCAAAAAAATCACAGGATGAAAATATAATTTCAAGGTGCCTAGAGGATGATTATTTAAGTGATCCCAATGTAATTAAATTGACTGCGTACAGGAAAAAATAATCTGGGCCAGCTTGTGCGTTGGGGTGGGAATTTATGACACGATACGATAACACGACCCAAACACGACACGAAGTTAGTGGGTAGTGTTGAGTATTTCTGACTCAAAACACGTATATGACACTACCCGAGAACACGATTAGTAAACAGGTTGGGTTCGGGTTTAACCCACACAATCGGAGAATGACACGAATTAACCTGCTCGTCTATTCGTGTGACACAATAACCCGAGAATGACACGAATTAACCGCATAATCCGAGAATTAACCTTAATTAACCCGCATAACCCAAGAATGACATGAATTAATCGTTTCAATTCGTGTCGTGTTCGGGTCAAATTTGGCTAAATAGGTCATTTTCAAGTTAATTGTGTCAATCCGTGTCGTGTTCGGGTTGACAAGATTAACAACAGGTTGGGTTAGGGTTCATTTTTCTGACACGATTAGTTTAGCAGGTCATTTTGACACGAACCCGATTCGACACGACACAACACCCAATCCTACTTGCACGCACTTCAACTAATTCATAGACACATAATATTAATGAAGCAGGTCTTGTGAGACACATAGTATTACATAGACAATAGTACTAATTTATTTGTATATTAGGAGTAGTATCCTATAATGACTGAAACCCATAGCATTTAAGTAGCGGAGTATTTAAAGAGCAGAGCTCTGAGTGATCGACAACATTAAGGCAATGATAAACTTCATAAAATAGTACTGGAAACCACAATGCTTGTATAATAATTATTAATGAAAACATTAAAGTAAGTTTTTTTTTCGTTTTTATGCAGTATAAAATTATTAATGAATAAATTTAAATCATACGATGATTCATAGTAGGCATGTTGCCAATGCTAGTATAATTGTGTGAAACGTATGTTCCGAAGGGCAAATAGAAAACAATTTAGAGACCTAAATCAAACCACCACCATTTATAAATTTATTGTGCCAAATTGAAAGAACTTTTGTAAACCTTAATTTAAAAGCATAATATTTTAATTTCTGTTGTGACCCATTTTTAGAAACATTAAAAGCCAGTTATAAAGATAGAAGTTTTCTACAAAAATTCATCGGATCCCATTTGTGAAATTCGTTCGATCATATTTTCTTGTGCAATACGCAGACATACAAAATTAACAGACATTGATGAAGAAATTAGAAAGGATTTTCGAATCTCCAAGTCCAGCGATTGCGACATCTTCCTAAATTAATGTAAGAATTGATTTAAGAACGTCACCAGGCACCCAGGTTAGCTGTATGTGGACGCTTCCATTTTCCTTGTGTCTCCATAGTCAAAGCTATTGAAAATTATAACTATATGTATATCTTTTTAAGGAGGGAGACAGAAATTGTCTACTTTCACGTGTAGCCAGAGATACCAAATTAATACTCCAAATTGCCATATTGAGGAAAGATACCCCTAATCTCGAGAAAAATTTGAGTGAGGTGCGGGTAGAAGTACATGTGGTGTCAAACGCGCATCTCACTACTTTTGGATGACTAAAGAGAGAAATAATGAAGAGAGGTGGAAAGAGTTGGGAAATCTTTTTTTTGAACGACCAAAATGCATGACGAGTACCGCCACGTGATATGTCTGTCTATTCTCTCCTTTTCTAAGTCAAACCATATCCTCTTGATTAGAAAAAAGTAGGAACTATATATTTGACTAGCTAGAAGCTTTTATTTCCCGGGTTTGGCAATTGGGCTCTTTCTTTTTTTCCTCATCTTCCTTTTCTCCTTGTTCTCTTGCTTTTTATGGTTGGTGGGTATCACTTTTCCACATGGCCGCCTTTAAGACCAACGGCATAACTGTCATTTTTCTTGCTTTGAATGCCAAAAGGTTAGTTTAAAAAGCAAATGGCTAAACAACTTGATACATACTCAAAGGCATCGCTTGTTTGGTGGGATTTGGGGATGGAATTTGGGGGTGGGATGGAGTGGGACTCAAAATCCCATGTTTATTACCTTACTATGGATGAGATTTGGAATCCCATGGCAAGTTTTATCCCAAGAAAGGATGGGATATAAAATCCCATGGGGGGTGGGATTTTGATGGGATTTGGATTTTCCAATGCCTAAAACAACAAAAAAAGGTACTTTCCAATGGCTATATCCCGTTAAACACAAACACCGGATATGAATTTTCTTCATCCATTGATATCCTGAGCAATATCCCAAGGATTTCATATCCCACCCATATCCCAAGGGATTTCATATCCTATCCATTTATCTCCGCCCAAACAAACGAGGCCTAAAGGGTAACTCAAGTGGCAGTAAGGATGAGCCGTAAATTAAGATATTGTGAGTTTGAAATTTGATACTCTCTCCGTTCCAAAATATTGGTCCCTTTTGGGCAGTCGTGTCACTCAAACAATTGTCTATATTTCACAATCTATAAAGTTTAATACGATTTTAAAAAATTTGTATAATAAAACTAATTGAGATCTATCAAACAAGATCCATATTGGATATAAAAAATATTATAAATTAGAAAATATAGACGATTTTTTAAGAGGTCCCAAATAGTGAAAATGGACCATTATTTTGGAACGGAGGGAGTAATTTTTTAGATCAGCCCTGCAAGAGAGGAATCTCTCTTGTCAACCCTCTAATCTCGGCATTGATATTTTGTCTTTAACTGGACCGAGAAAGAATAATTAAGAAGCATGTAAAGTGTAAACTGACCTGGACACTCAGACCGTCAAGGGACATACTAGAGATTGAGTATATTAATATGTGGCATCAGCTGCATCACCGTTACCTCTTAACTTCTATTATATACTACTATTATTATAGTGACCGGAAATGATTGATTCCCCTCCGAAGGTGATGGTGGCTTGTAATAGTTGATTTATGATTCTTTGAATTAGACAGTGGAGTAATTGAGTGCTTGGAAATCCAAGGGATATAAAAAAGAGATCCAAGCTCGTATGGACAAGTGGAATAAAACACCTCTCAGCTGATCCAACTCAATCCCAAGAGGAGCTTGCACCGGCCAGGACAACAGCACCACCACAAAAAAACAATCCACAATTACTTATAATAATTAATGATGTGATAAATCACTCTTATGACCAGGAAGGAATATTGGCTCGTTATTATTATAGTTTTGTCAAATTGATAAGTATATATTTGCCTATCATGATCTAAAAAAAAAAGGCAAAATGCAGATTACTTCTCTGTGGTTAGAACAAATGACTTTCCTAAGTTTTACTAAATTCGCCTCCTTATGTTTTGAGACTAAAGTGTAACTCTAACTCTGTTAACATAAAATGCTAAATGACGCTGGTACCCCTGTACTTGTTTTGGGATAAATTACCAATCTATGTCCCCATCATCCACTTGTGGAGAATCCAATTAAAGCCGGTGTAATATTCTTAAGCATTAGTTGCATCAGAGTTGATAGCATCAGAGATGTTACAAACTTGAGATTTTAGGAGGGAACAAACCCCTAAGTCTCAGGTTTTGACCCCAGTGTGGTGACCATATTTTGGAACTGTATTTTGAAAGCAATGATTAAAGCCGGTGCAAAACTCCGAAGGATTGGCTACAAAAGAGTTGGTAACACCAGAGATGTTACGAACTTAAGATTTTAGGAGAGAACAAACCCCTAAGTCTTAGTTCTTGACCTCAGTGTGGTGACCATATTTTGGAACTCTATTTTGAAAGCAGTGATCCATGAAATTATCACACATCACATGATCACTAAAATATGATCAGCAAAGAATATTAATCCCTCCTCACTCCATTATTCCTACCTCCAGGCTCCAACTAAAATACTATAAATCTCAGCCAAATTCCTCACCACTATCAATCTCAATTCTAATACTATTAAGTTCCCTTGTTACCAAATTCCATTAAGTCAAAGGTCTTTGGCTTGTTTCACTGAAACTCTTACTCCTCACGCAAGAAGGTATGATGTTAATTTGCTTCGGATGGACTCCCGGTGAGTTTTCCGTTTTCAGAACCAAATGCTACTAAGATGGATTTTTGTATAAAAAGTTGTTAAAAGCCCCTTCATTGCTTTTAGCAAATGAGAACTTGAGGTGCTAGAAGTTCGGATTTTAACACATGGGAAACCCAACCCTAATTGGCTAATCAAGTGGTTCCACCTGCCTCATCTAATGCTTTTTAGATAATCGCGATCGACAATGCTGCACTTTACTGCTGTATTGCACCCCATTAGTTAACTTTTGTGGAATAAGATATGGTTACTTTAAACAAGTAATGCTTAGTACTCCCTCCGTCCGGATTTGTTGGTCCGTTTTGGGGATTCTAACTTTTTTTCCATTACTTTTTTTCCACTACTTGTTGTGTAAAGTTTCCATATTTTACTCTTTAACTTTTGGAAATGGACAAATATTTTCGGACTTGAAAAAGTATATTTGTGGACCAACAAATTCGGACGGAGGGAGTATTATTTATTGGCTTACAACATGACACAAAGTCAACTGAACGGTCTTTCCTTGGACCATTTTGCTTCTTCTTCTTTTTCTTTCCTGCTAAGTGACGGTCCAATAAGTGGTAGCTCGTACATGGTGGTTGTCCAGTTGCTAACATAGGGATGACGAAATTAATGACGATTCACATTATATCTGATCCAAAAAAAATAAAAAATTTACTAAGTTATTTGGTAACCATAGTCTATTATTTTACTAAATAATCATACATTAATTCTATAGTCAAGTAATGTGGAACTGCATGTAGTATTATTTAGTGGAGTCATGTACACAAGCATAAATGAGAGGTCCCTCAATTGAAGTGCTTGATCAATAGATTTCATGCATAAAGTCGATCAATAGCGTTTTAATGATCACAATACCTAGCTAGTACAATTGCACTTCTAGTGCCATCGTGACCACCTACAAAATATTCATTTAAATTGTAGTTATCGTGATCACAGAATAGAGAAAATTAAGTATATGACGAGAACTTTCATGTTAATTATTGAGAGATTATATTTATATGAGGAAATTGACCATATCCCCCGCTCTTGTATCAAATGACGTGGATTTTATGGGACCCAGCAGTAAACCTGATACTGGTAAATTGTTACTCCCTCCGTCCCATTTTCATAGTCCCATTTGGGGATTCCAACTTTTTAAGGGGACACAATGATTACATCAAAAAAGTGTTCAATTTTCCATTTTTACCCTCTCAAAAGGTGATTTGATTGATGTAAGTAGTAATATTTTTCTTTAAACAAAAAGGGTAATAATGTAACTTTATCAAGTTCCTATTTGCTTATTTTAGAAAGTGGACTTTCATTTTGGGACGTCCAAAAAAGGAATACTGGACTATGAAAATGGGACGGAGGGAGTATTATAGTGGTACGTGTGACTCACAACATTTTATTATCGCGCACAAGTTTTAGTTGGACCCATAATATCTAATTGAATTTTATTGATTCGACCTTGTAGGCTCAGCAACATTAAACTAAAGATGCAACATAAATATTTATATAATAATATTGGAATCCACGGCATTTATCATGACGATCGCTACAATGATTATAATTATTAAGCAATGGAGACTGGCGATGGAAGAGATCTCAAGTTTCCCATATTTAGCATCCATTGTTAAAAAAAAAAAAAAAAAAAAATTCTAAGAGTGCTAAAATTAAGCTCTGTGCTAAAAGCATATTTTTTTTCATTAGCTAAAAGTTATTTTTGCTAAAAGTCTTTTTTAATGACATAAATGACACCAATTTGCATCAAAAAAAAAAAAGAAGAAGAAGCACCCAGTTGTCTTTCAGCAAGGGGAAGATGAAGTGCTAAAAGTCATTGGTGCTAAAAACGGAAAACTAAAAATTTTGACAGGCTTACGAAAACTATTTAATTACGCTAAGACGGAATTGAATATTTAACATGATTGACATTATGTCATTATCAATTGCGGAGAGAGCCATGTGATGGTACTGATTTATAAACAATGCAATTATAACACAAATTATGCTTATGGTATTTTGATCGATGTTAGCAGGGATTGGATCGATGAAGCGTCACACTATATCCAATTAATTAAGAAGAAATTCCACCTTTGTTAAGTATTTACTTTAAATTTCACAGTGGAGGTTACCAGAAGAAACGGTGATGAATATTGACTAGACTATAATATTAACATTTTACACATTCACCTTTTACAATATTAATATGTATAATATTAATAATTTGTTGATGCTTACTAACAGCATTGGACAGCCGGTATCTAGGACGTGCTACCAAAGGCGGAGAAACCGATGGTCAAGTAGTGACCTCCGGTATATTGAATATTAGTAGTATTCACCATGGAGTATATTGAATATTGTTTACTTCCTTGTGTGAATTTGACCCAACGATTATGATAAAAATTACCTCAAGTTTAAAGCAACCACACTAAAATCATACCTTTGCCCTTCTTTTATAATTATATATTATTGTCAACCACCGGTCCATCACCTAACAAGCGGGAATAATACTGAATTCCTTTTTTTTTAACAGGAGAAAAGCTTTTGCATTCAGAAAGCCCAGCGGCATCTACAACGAATTTCATCTTGAATACACACACTGATACAAATCTAGGAAAACTACCCATAAAACAAGGGATAAAACAACAAATAAGCGCCAGAGTAAGAGAGCAACCTTCATCGTCTAGACATGAGCCTCTGCTCTCTAACACATATTGCAAGGCGTAAACAGATCATAGGATACACAAGCAAACCGAACCAAAGTCGGGTTTAGCTAGCAGGAAGGAGAATAAACTCCTTACGGATCGTGTAGACTTAGATCAGATTAAACATAAAGAGCCGATGGAATTCAAACACAAACAAATAACACAACTGCAAAGTAAAAAAGAAAATCAACAAGTCTGCTCAAAAAACCGAGTCACCCGAATCGCCTCGAATCACACTGAGTTAGGACGAGTCGCTTCTCTAGGAGAGGCCCGTAGTACTCCATAGCCGCGGCCAATGGATTCTGGAGACTTTATTCAACGGAGGGGGCCCGAGTCAACCAAGTTCACCTCTTCATTAGATCTGCCCCAAAACCCAAAAAACAGAGGGGAAACAGAACTGCGGTAGAGAAGAGGGATAGGCGTTGGAGTGCGGTAGAGAAGAGGGACAGGAAGCAGGAATAATACTGATCACCGATACATAGGAAATGGCTCGGCTCGGCCGAGTTCGAATACTACAAAGCTCAGCTTGACTTGTTTGCACCCCTACCAATACTAAAGAAGTTTTAATTTTCATACATGTTTTTCTTTTCTACATATTCATTCACATACTTCATACCTGTTTTTTAATGTTGATATTGAAACGGTCCGTTATTTAAAAATAAATAAATAAAGAATTTCAATCATATTTGATTTCTAAGTTTTATTTACTCAACCTTAGTGGGCCTTATTTATTACTATATGTTTTTTTTGGTTTACAATCATAAATATGAATAGGATATAGCTATATATGTGTATAACCATTTAGTTGCTAACTAATTAGCCTAACCGAAAATCCTAAACTATGGTCCTAAAACTACTGAGCTTCTCTTCGCTTTCAATCAAACCCATCCTTCCATCCATCAAAGTTGTTTAACCATTTTTGGCTCCCTCTTTCCCCAACCAATAAGAAATTAACACACCCTTCTAATACTTTCCTCTATCTCCTGAACAAAAGATTTCCTTCAAACTTCCTTTTATCCAAGAGTTTAAGACTTAATCTTAAACCTCTTTTAAACTCTCCTTCTTCCTTCACATTTCAAAAGAGCAGAAAGACAAGTAGAGGGAAATATGTTCGGCTGAGAGAGAGATATGGTATATCACAAAAATCCCTTCTACTTTACCACCACTTAAATACACCCACCTTCTCCTTCATTCCTTATAGTAGCAACTCCATCTCCATAACCCACCACCTGTTCACTTCTAATTTTTTTCACCCACTGTCCGGAAATCCCAACCCCAAATCAACTGTGGAATTAGCTCAGAAAATCAGTCCGTGCCGTCACAACCGTATCACAACCGAACAACCGTTCCACTCCGCGTCTCCTCTTTTCTTTTCAACCGACAACCGTGCTAGAACTTCGGAAGAGAGGTAGTTAAATCCGCCTCCCTAAATATAATTCCATTGGAATGTGTGTATAAAATTTTTAGAATGTTATTTGTGTAAACTCGTGCTTAAATCGTTGTTCATGGAGTTTTTCCGGTCGAACTAGAGTGGAACAAGTATTGAGAAACCATCACCCTGCCATTTGAATCT
>JAXBDA010001274.1:0-58038 GCA_036023075.1 Gaultheria prostrata
AGAAGGTATGGAACCCATCAACTCAATTCAGGGTTCTTGAATATGGAACCCTAATTTTTGTGTAAAAATTCCCAAATTCAACAAATTGAAACCAGTTGAGAGAGAAGAGAGAGCAGAGAGAGAGAGAGACCAAGCTCTGGTTCGAAGCACGTCGCTCGGTTCACCTCATCGACTTCCTCTATGGCTCGAACTCCCTCAATGTGTGGAGAGAGAGAGAGGGAGAGAGAGAGACTGACGAGTCCGGTTGGGGGAGAGGTCTCGAGAGAGAGAGACGAGAAGATACAGAGACATACGGGGGGAGGAGATTGTTTTGGGTTTCAGAATGGGAAGTTAACGTGATTTGGGGTGAGGGATGTTAGAGGGTTTCTTTTAGGAATGAAATTTTAGTGAAGGGTAATGGCGTCCTTCCCCATTTGTCATTCCATGTTTCCGCAAATATTATTCTCCGTTTCATTGATTGCCAATTCCGGAAAAGTACATCATGAATTGGCAATAACTTGTCCCTAACACCATTTTAGGGCAATTCCCCCAATTATTATTGTAATTGGCCATTTTAAACATAATATTATGTGGTAATTCTTGCAAATAAAAAACCAACATAATATTATGTAGGTCACTTTTTTTCTCCCTACCACTCAACAAAAGCCAATGACGATGTCACTGCCGAACAATTAGTCGCAACGTAAATGATTGACAATATTACGTAGACAATGCCACATGGTACACTGGAAATGTTACTTAACTACTCCTTTACAAGGGACCAGCCTAAAGGCTAATGCTTGAGGCCCTCATACACAAATCAGCACGAGGTAGACCATGCCATTTTGACACATGCAAAAATCTTACTTTAATGGGTTTGTGAAATCTGATTTGATTTGGTTTGCGTTTTTGTCGATTATTTTTTCTAGTGTTCAGGGGCAGCTCCCACTGCGTCAACTCATGGGTAGCACTGCCAAAACCTAGACACATGTATTGTGGTAGTTGGTGATGAAAAACATAAATTATAAATACTTGTTATTCTCAGCTGATGTTACTCTTGTACTCTCTTCATTCGTATATAATGAAAGTTGATGGAAGCTGTCAGAATGCAAAGAAGCTTGAGATTCAATCGTCCTTATCATACTAGAACATTTCAATTTGTGTGATAGCCTCATACAAATTAACTTTATTTATTTAGCTAGGTTTCAAAATTTATATATTTCATTTGATTTCTCTCTCTCTGTTTTAAGTTTTAACGGTGCTATCTATTTTGCAACACCCCACTATTTTTTATTTTTTTATACAAGAAGAAGAACATCATTTTATAAATGACTAAATGAAAAGTTACTTCGCATAGGAGTAGAGACCAGAAAACAAAAACAAAAAAGGGAACCATTCATTAATAATGCGCGCGGCATTCATGGGATGATGTAGGTTGTAGATCATCCAAACCCAGCTGACACTGTACGTACGTATATCGTAGTAGTAATTTATTGTGGGGAGACTTGGGAGAATTTCATCCATACGATGAGCGTGCCGTGCATCCAACCCTGAATGGATTGAATTTGGCCAACCAACTCCTTGCATTATTAAACCACTACTAATTAAGAAAAGTGATATCAGAACCCCACACAATGTCAGTGCATGTGTCACAACTCACACCCTCTCTGCCTTTGAAACCTTCATTGCATACTATATATTCCACACAAACAAGGCATGTGATCGAATATTGTGATCTTTATCAACAAACAAGGGCAGCTACTTGGCTTCATTTCATACATTATGTAATAATAGAACTGGAATATTGATAATTGACTTTATGCAGATTATAAATGGAGTATTATTAATTAATTAACCAAGTCGCTTTCCCTATTAAGTGGAGGGCTAGGACAGAACACCAATGATATATGTACGATAAAAGTTTTCAATATACGGCTCCAACACACATATGGGGTTTGGAGCTCACACACATTGAGTGTGAAGTGTGCGTGGGCTCCACTCACCATTTGAGTTTGTTGGAGTTGATTGTTGTACATTTATCATTTTTTGAGGACCGAATTTGAATTGGTGGTGTATGGAACTAACTAAGGATTGCCCGTGCCTAGAGGCACGCGACGCGTTCTGAACACAATTTATAAGAATTACCACTCTCTACTATTGACTACCCCGCCAAGTAACCAAGCTAACTTCTCATAAAAGTAATGTTTTCAAATAAGCTTTAAACAGATTTCATCTAATCAACTCCATTAAATCTTTAGGGCACGCATCAATTCAATGCACCAGAAAAGTATGTTGAAAAATAGCATATTTGTTGTAATACTTTAGAAATACCTAAAACATAAATAAATCTCACATGGAATTAACAGCTAAAAAAAATAAAAATGAATACCGAAAGAGAAGTGTAAAGAAAGTATCTTCCTCATAAACTTCTTTAGACATGTTCTTTCCGATCTTTTTTATTTGTTACTTTTGACTATGAATGTTTGAACTTTCTCATCATGAATTTTCGAAATGTCTTCAAATAGTGACGAAATAAGTCTTTAACCATAGATCTATTGGAAAAATTGCACGGCATAGAAATCCAAATAACAATTCCATTGATAGTTTGAACAGTAAATAAATTAATGTACATAAACATAATTTAAATAACAGATTATACAGAATTGAAATTGAACAATGAAAATCGAACTGAGTCCTATGAAAACCACAATCTCCTTAAAATGGATTCGCCGCCTACCGGGGGTGTTGTAGATTGATCGGTGTCCGTCTCCCAGGATAAAACAGTTGAACCACGCTCGTTGAAACACCTCCTTCGAGCGCCTTGGCGAATTGAACTTTGACTGTCTCTCTCTCTCACATAAAAACGAGTTTCTGGAAAATGTAAAGTGCAACACGATTTCCTGGTGCTATACATAATACATGAATGATACATATATAGGAAATGTCAAGACCCTTGAATGCTGCAGAATTCAACTCTAGAAACTGACGTGATAAATGTAAGAATAATTCTGCCATCATCACACATAATTGGGGGGCTTTACTCCTTGTAACAGCTAGCATACAAATCAATTCACAAAATTGTAACTTCTGTCCCTTAATCAGCCGATTTGAATTCAAAATTTCAACAAGATCTGGTCTATTCGTCCCAACACTATCGTGGTACGATCAAAACCTATATAGATATAACACATCTCATTTCTTTTCATACAAAAGAAAAAACATTCATGGAGAGAAACAGTGTACTACTCTACACAACATGACCCTAAAGGGCCTCAAAACATCAAACCCAGGGAGAGAGGGAGAGAAAAAGTAGAATAACAGAAAAAAATTAAAAGATCTGATTACCTCTTGTTATGAAATGAACCTCTCTTTCTCCAATCAAAGTATGAAGGAAGCTGATTTCTCATTTTCTTGGAGAAGCTTCCGAATTAGATCAAAGAATTGTGTGTGTGCTTATAAAAGGAAAACCTAATTTCAAACATACATTAATTACTAAGGAAAATTTATATTTATTTTTGAAGGAAATTGAACATATGTGAAATGCTAATTAGTAAGGAAAAATATTAGTATCAACTTTTTAAAAAATGATTGTTTCCTTTCCGTATATGAATCCAAAATGGGTTTGTTTCTTTTTTTAATGTAGGAAAAATCAACCTAAAAGGAAACAACTTAAAAACTAATTATTGAGTTAAATGTAGGGAAATTAAATAGGGAAACCATTTGTTTGGTTGATTTGAATTCAAATTTTTACTCAAATTTGCAACCAAACAACCAAGAACTCCTTGATTTGATATCACTCCTTCCGGTCCTTACCTAAATTTTTAGTCAAAAACATTTGTATACCCTCTGCGACTAACCCCACCACCACCGTCCTCTCTCTCCCTCCCTGCCTTCCTCCTCTGTGACTCACTCCTCACCCCACCACCATTGTACTCACAGCGGTGGGTAGTTTTGGAAGGAGAAGACGACCCATATCTGAAGCAACTCGATTTAGTGCTCGAGACCAAAGACATGTTCCCGCCAATGAGTTCCAACCGACCACCACCAGCAAACACAACCGTCTGTCAACACAATAGAGCCGTTGGATATTTGGTTCTGGATTCAGTGATGAGCAAATTTGGTGAAATATTTGAGTAAAACTAAATTTGGTTCTGAATTTGGTGAAGGGGTGGAGCTTTATATTTTGGAAGTTAATTTTGTACTCAGATTCTGAGTTTCAACCATCATCCCTAGAGTAAATTTTTGTCTACCTTTCACCTTAATGTTATACCCCTATTAATTATAACTATATTTTTGTCTACATTTCACATTCAATGTATAATAATACTACTACATGCACAAGAGATCTTTAATTGTTTCTACTTAACGAGACATATATACAACGATCACTTCTCCTCCGGCCCCAGGGCTGGGCTGGGATACACATTAATTACTATGTACGTACTTACTGCTCTCAATTTGAAGAAATTCTGACTTTAGGAGGAATGGACAACACATTACTACATGCAACTGGGCTGTGGTGGTGGGTACGTGGATGGGTGGTGTGACGATTGTTCCACCATTTTTGTATCTGATGACTATATTCCCACTTTTAATTTGGACCAATTAATTTAATTAATTAATTATTTACCCCCACCACCACCAGGCCCCCCACCACCAGGCCCCAGCGTAAGTCTTTGGGGGTGAGTCCCCCCTAGCTAGCTAGTAGGCTAGTAGTACTCATGAATATCATAGAGTATTTGCTTTCTGACTCTATTTCCACTTCATGCAACATAAAAGTACTTTTTAATTTGTTGCTCCTCAATTTTGAGGCTAAGCTTAGGTTGGAGGCACCAATCAAAACGATTCATCCATCAAATTCAAATGACTTCCACAAAATGTGCAATATCAATTCCTCTCTCCGATGGTTGGAATACGTACTCACGCAACTAGCTAGGATTGATTGCATGGCCAGTTGACTTTTTCACAGTCATGTGTCCGGAACTCTTGATCAATTTACACACAACTATAATAATTTCGGAGGCGGAGCACTGCAGGCTGTGCATGCCGGTTTGGTACGTAGCTAGCCACCATAATATCCGAGCCACTCTAGAGATAAACTAATAGTATTAAAGTAAACTTAGTAGATGTGCTCTCATGCATACATAAGCTATTCAACCTTTTCTCATCTAAGCAATGTGAGATAACCCCAAAAACTCTAAAAGAAGCCTTGTCAGAAGAACCAGGAAGATTTTGATAAAACACCCAAAATAAAAACTCAATCTATTTTAATAAATCCCAACAAGAAATGCCAAATATAGCATGACATGACTGGCGTCACAAATGGGGAACAGATGGGGGTTACCTTATACCTTCCGTGTTGAAACATGTTGGATTTGGTTACTTCAATAGGAGTATTCAACTGCTGTTAATTGAACCACTCAGAAGTCAGAGAAGCCTTTGCATTTGTTTATTTATGTGTCAAGGAATATGGAGTATCTCTCTAAAGCCCTATGATTCTATGCAAAATATCCCTTCCTTCCATTGGTGTAACAAAGATCTTAGTGATTCTTCTTTTCCCTTTTATTTGGACCTCGATCTCTAAAGCTTATCCTTTCCTCCCATGATGTAAAATATAGTAAACCTAGCTACATTGTAATTAATCAAGAATATATCTGCTAGCTAACTTTCCGACCAACCAAATTGACAAAGAAAATACACAGTGGAAGTTATTAACCGATTTGCGTTTTTTTTTAAACTTTATTATAAAAAATGTGTGTTTTTTAACTTTATTCCCAAAGTACGTAAAAACGTTATTAGCAAACACGTTTTCTTGACAACGTGGTTACGTTTCACGCTTTCAGAGTTGGTTAAGATGGATTAACCCAAAAATTAAATTAATCGTAATCTGGCTTGAAAACGTGTTTAGCAAACACACTTTCTAAAAACGTGTTTGCTAAACACGCTTTCTAAAAGCGTGTTTAGCAAACACGTTTTCTCATTTTTCCACAGCAAACAGGTTTTCACATATACAACAGTTTTATGGCCTTGTGTACTATTGGGTCCCTATCCCATTGTGAAATCTTTTGGTTTTGTTCTGTTCCCCATCGCAATGGGTAAGGCTAGTGTCCTTTGGCACAAGTTTTATTATTGACAATGGGTAAAGCCTAGCCTAATTTACTTAAGTTGAGACTTATTACGTGCCGTTAGTCCTCGTTTATTATTGGCACTCTGACTCTCTTGTGTTCTTATTTGTGAATAGTTTTTCCTTGCAAAAATAAGATTTTATATGGATGACTCATGTTTTTAGTTTGTTGGGCCTGAAATTTTGGCACTTGCTTTGTCCCACCAAAGCTGTTGAATGATGATTTTTAAATAGGTTCGTTAGATTGGTATTATAGATGTATTTCAAAAATTCATATCAAGATAAAAAAAGTATATGTTCGGAGAGCGTATGTCCGAGTGTTATGTCCATCGGACACGGATACATAACCCCTTAAAAATATACTAATGTTTGCGGGAGAAATTGATACTCATGAATGTGGGGATCAAATGTTCATTTAAATTGACACTAAGGGTGCAAACGAGCCGAGCTTAGCTTTGCAGAGCTTGAGCTCGGCTTGATTACTAAATGAGCCGAGCCGAGCCGAGCCAAGCCAGGAGCTGCTCACTAGCAGCTCGGTTCGTTTGCAGCCCTAATTGACACCATATCAAATAAGTGCATCCCCTTTTTTGTGATTGAAGGAAAGGTCCAAAAAGTTACGTGTAATGCAAGCCCGAGATCGATGGCAATGGGATAGGACAACCCAGTACACAAGGCCATGAAGTTGTTGTACATGTGAAAACCTGTTTGCTGTGGAAAAATGAGAAAACGTGTTTAGCAAACACACTTTCTAAAAACGTGTTTAGCAAACACGTTTTCAAGCCAGATTACGATTAATTTAATTTTTGGGTTAATCCATCTTAACCCACTCTGAAAGCGTGAAACGTAACCACATTTTCAAGAAAACGTGTTTGCTAATAACGTTTTCACGTACTTTGGGAATAAAGTTAAAAAACACACATTTTTTGTAATAAAGTTTCAAAAAAAACGCAAATCGGTTAATGAGCCGGAAGTTCTCTATCCAATTACTCGACATTTTTTTTTTTATGCTAATATGATATATAATGAGAGAGCTATGGATGATTAATTTGCATTTTTTTTTTTTTTGGTATGTTACACATTTCTTTGGTTAGTTCGTTATAAACTTATAATATAAGGGGTGACCACCATAGTTTACATGTGTTGCAGTAACTTAGTAGCTGATGTACGAGCAAGTGCAACAAGGCTCAACAAATTTTGAGTCAAAAAAATTAGTGAGCAGTTCTTTATCTACCTATGTCATTTTTCAACGCTCCAACAATACTCCATATACCATCTTTCTATTATTAAAATACTATTTTTTTACTTTTTTAAATATTACAATGTATTACCCATATATTTACACACACACCCATATATACATACTGCCATATATACATACACACCCATATATACACCTCCCGCAACCAACGGAGTAGTACCCTCGAAGGATCTCATCGTCAGCTTCAGTGAGATGCTAATCGACTTCGTCCCCACCGTCTCCGGCGTATCCCTAGCAGAGGCGCTGGGATCACTCAAGGCCCCCGGCGGCGCGCCGGCGAACGTGGCGATGGCCGTCACGAATGGTATAAAAATGGTCTGAAACCCAGAAGAGAAAGCGTGAGATTGAAGAGAATTTACCAGTAGAAAGCAAATATTTCTCAATTACTTCCGTTGCACCGAAAAAAAAGAAGATTTTCTCAATTGGGTTCTCTTTAGTTTTTGACTGTTCGTCAATTGGAGTGATTTTTGCTTCTTGGCGCAGAGAGAGAGAGAGAGAGACAATAAAAAAATTGGGAGGGTAGTGAACAGTGGCTCCCTAAATGGGGAGGGTTTTAGGGAGCCACTGTAGCATTTTGTATTTTGAGGAGACTGTTGAGGAGGTTGTTGGGGCTTGTTTTTTTAGTTGGCTCCCTAACATAGGGATAGGGAAGTGTTTAGGGAGTTTGTTGCACTTGCCCTACCAAGTAAACGATGTCGCATGGATATCTTGAAAATAAAAAGAGATGGGAAAATAGAAAAAGATGAAGGGGATACCCATTTTCAAAGTGTTTGCCCAAAGTGGAAGGTGGTTGACTGTGTGCCTCCACCAAAACTGTAGACAAAGGTCTAATAACAATGATTATTGAAAAGATATTCATTTTAATTTTTTTTACTAACCATATGTTCGGGTCAGCTTTCGCGCATCTCAACTAATTAATTTAAGAGCCCTAAAGTTAATCATAGGGCAAACCCCTCCAACTAGCATGGATTTCCATTTAATTTTATGGTATTTCCTATAAAATCAGAAGGTTGATTGAGTGTGTGAGAGTTTTAAGGAGGGTTGATAAAATCACTCACGTGGATTTTAGCAAGATTTGCTACAGGTACTAACACTTGTACCAACAATTGTACAAACTCTCTCACCTGTGCATAGTGTAAGTGCCCTCTATCTTTTCTCAACGAGAAAAGATTTTAATAAAATCATCGATTTTATCAAATGGGAAACAAGGTCAAACGTTGGTTGGGAGTCTGATCAGCCTAAGGTTCGGCGAGCCACTCAATTTGCCCAATCTTTTTTCTATTTGTCTAATGTGAGACTCATCCTTCACACATGTTCTCAACAATCTCCCCCTCATGTGTGAACAATATCTCTAACACCGTGTCTGAACCCAGGCTTATTTACCGCACCCACTCCATCGAGAGTCACAATACTCCACAAGAGCCACCTTACTTGCCAGCCACCTGTTGCATGCACTGGGAACCATCGATGCTTCCAGGAGAATCTGCCCATAGATCGTCAGCAATATACCAATTATTGAGAGTCTAATCCACTTAAGGTTCTTCCCATATGTGCGTAGGTCCAATCTGTTCGGGAGTATTCACGGAGTCTATCACATCATTTGGACTCAATATACATTGAATGACTCATATACATTAGCCACCCAATTATATACTAAGGTCCAATCTTTTTTCTATTTATCTAATGTGGAACTCATCCTTCACACACGTTCTCAACAATGTTTGGCCTCCATAAAAATTTAAATATGCAACCTGTTTCATGAAGGACAATCATTTAGTATTGTTTTCTCATACTCGTATTAATTAGGTCATATCTATTGAATAATATGATCATTATACTGGTGGTTTTTCTACACGCTTGCGTACCATCAGCTACCATCGAAGGTTGACTCTACTAGAAAAGAAAATATAATAAAAATCTCAATAGTGGGGAGTGAAAATCATACCTACGTACGAATATAAAACCAAAATGAGCCTCCCAACCAATGAAAGATAGAGATCATGCATGAGAGCATAAAGCACCAAAAATGTAGTACCTTGAAAAGTTGTGGAGCACGAACGTTGGTGACCAAATCTGCACATTAATAATAATAAGAACAGGATCCTTTTTGTAGGGTATAAATTTACTCTTTGGGGGTATCTAAAGATATACCAGTAAGCTAGCTAAGAATTACTAACATATATACCTTCCAACTCTCTCCCGTTGTAAGTTCATTATTCCCTGCCATAACCCGCCAATTGTGCTAGTTATCTTTTTTTTTTTTTTGCTTTTTTGTGCTAATCTTCGTGCTAGCTTTTGCCCATTTCACGGTGCAACTCTCTCGCTCCTAAAGATTAGGAAAAAGTTCCTCTCTTCTCTCTAACCAAGTTTGTGCTTGCTTAATTAATAGTGTGGTACTCTCTCATATCTCAAGATTGTAATTAGCGAAACACTTAATCGTATAGGATAGGATTACGGCCGAACGAAAATGTTGTGAAAATCAAGTGCAAAGATCTTGAATTAGTAGCTAGTGATCATTACTGTCGATGAAATCTTTGTGTTCTTTGAATCAACATAGGGTTAGCATTTAGTAAACTGGTTAGGAAAATAATAAACCCATACAAATTTGTTTTTTTTTTTTTTACTGTCACCGATGATGTATTTGGGTGTGTAACGATATTTCAGATCAAAGCTCAAAAACTGGAAGCAGTTAACCCTTATGATAAACCTCGCTCGTTTCAGCAAGAACAGATAATTAGCTCATTTTGCATTTTAGGCTCCAATATAGTATAGAGTAAGCTTGGGAATATACCTATGCACCATGTTCACAAAATGAGATACGGATTTCTTACTTTATAATTTGTATAAATAATTGCTAACATGTTTTTGAACGGATTTCGATCTCTTCAAAATGAAAGGGCATGCACGTATGTCATTATAGTTTTCGAAAGCTCTCTCATGCTTTTCATTGTTCTCTTGTACTAAATCTATTTTTTTTTTTGGTTTATCATTTATAATGAATGAAATATATTTTTGCCGATATGTAGAAAAAAAAGACGCGTGTAAGATTTCAGCAGCGATGCAACGAATCTGGGAAGTATTCGTATTTCTCTTATTCACCATGTTCACAAAATTGGTCTACACGAGGCCATACATGAGACCCAGCGATCCGTTACCAGACAGTTGTGGATGGTATTGCTTGAGCTGGAGGCTGGCTGTGGAGGCAAACAACGTTCGTGCTTGGCGCACCTTACCAACTCAGTGCCTGCGACATATTGAGAATTACATGACTGGTGGCCAATACGAGCATGACCTAAACTTCATTATAGAGAATATTGAGAGTCATATCGATACGATTCAGCTATCTGGCGATGGGTTGGATGCTTGGATCCTTGATGTTGACGATACTTGCATCTCTAATGTCTTGTACTACCGAGGCAAGCGTTTTGGGTACGAACGTTTTTTGTGGTGTTAAATTAGGCTTTGTTGATTTAGTACTCCTATCATAATATTGTTGTTTTTACGTTTATGTGTGCAGGTGTGATCCGTATGATCCAGACGGGTTTAGGACGTGGGCGTTGAGAGGAGGGTGTCCGGCGATACCAGCAGTTCTAAGGTTATTCAACAATTTGGTGGGAAGAGGATTTAAGGTGTTTCTGGTTACGGGTAGAGATGAAGAGACGCTGGGCCAGGCTACGCTTGATAATTTGCACAAACAGGGATTCATTGGTTATGAGAAGCTGATTTTGAGGTAAGAATATTGGTGCGTGCCGGTATATGTGGTCCCTCCCTTGACTAACACAAAAATTGATTTCTACGGAGGCCTGTCCTCCTCTAAAACTCGAGTTGGAGCTACTTTAGGGCTCCAAAATTTACAGTGTCTTTGGAGCCCCTCTTATTTTGGTAACCCTTATTATCAATGGGCCCCGAAAAGTGAGGACTGCCTTTATTTTTAAGACATGTATCACAATATTTATCTACCTCTGGGCATATATATATATATGTGTGTGTGTGTGTGTGCAGGAGTGCAGCATACAGGGGACAAAGCGCGGTGGCATACAAGTCTGAAATAAGGAAGCAGTTGGAAGGAGGAGGTGAGGATGGTGGTTACAGAATATGGGGTAACGTTGGAGACCAGTGGAGTGATCTTCAAGGGAATTGTACAGGCAATCGGACTTTCAAACTTCCAAATCCCATGTACTTTGTTCCTTGAATTTGGACAAAGCTAGCTGCTAGCTAGCGCGGCAAAAAAGTGAATCCATTAATTGTTTGAACTCACGATTATGAACATCGTTCAACACCTATTCCAATTGTAAAAATATACTACTACTTATGTCCTATGGATTATACCATGAGTACTGGAAGCCTAATTGGTTCATGGAAATTAATTCTCCAATATATATAAAAAATAAAGCTTATTAGTATATCACATGTTTTAATTGATTCTGTCAACTTATAAGGACGGAATTGATTAATCGGTTTTTAACTAATGGCTCTTCCATTAAGAAAGAACTTAATTCCACCACATGAATGAGCGTATGGATTGATCATTGTCCCTATTTATTCCATTGTGGTGCGGTGTTATATTCCGTTTGATTGCTCAAAATTGATGCAAATTAAATGCTTAGTAGTATTAGATAGTAAAACAATTCCACCACATTTGAGTACAAAAAGAATAGCCCAAAGGTCCTGAGGCATAGAGTCTCTCAGTGGGAAGCTCAAAAAATCCACCACATTAACATAACAGTAATCCACCATTGGGAAGCTTTAAAAAATACACTAAATAAATAAGCAACACAAAGTAGTGCTTGTAAATTACTAGGATAATAACATCATTGCACCCTGTTAGAGTTCCAAGATTCCGAGCCGCAGCACAAAAATATGGCTAGGAAATAGGATCTTGAATCCCAATTCTATTCAACAAAACAACGTTGAATGGATCCTTAACAGACGGACGAGGTTGGTGTTAATTACACAAACCGCCAACATAACCCCAATAAACCAACGTTTTTTTATAAAAAAAAAAAAAACTATAGCCCACTCCTCCCTGCTGCAGTTGATAGGAAATCACCATTCTTTCCAGTCTCCTCCCAACCTTCTTTCAGCACGTTAAGAGGACTAAGAAGAAGTAAAAGAAAAAAAATTTGTAAAGGTTGTGAGGGGAAGAAAAGATGAACGACGGAGATGTATCGAAGCAGATACAGCAGATGGTCAGATTTATCCGGCAGGAGGCCCAAGAGAAGGCTAACGAGATCTCTGTCTCCGCCGAGGAGGTGTCCTCTTTCTTTCTTCTTCAATATTGTTGATGCTACCAATACAGCATTACGTTTTAGAGCTTGGATGATGCGTTTGTTATTTAAGTTTTCTTGATGTCACGCAGTAGTAGAATTATGTTGACAAATTTAAATGAATCATGGGAGATCAAAACTCTTAGACTAATAACCAATTCCTGCATTCTGCAAGATCTGACCCTTGAGAATCTATAAGGTGAGTACCATGAGTTGGTATTGGTTGATTTATTTAAGTCTTAGAAGCTGCTACGTACCAACTTTATTTCCCCTAGAGGGGTCAATAGTGGTTACTGAGTTGATGTTTACTCTGTATTAGTACTAGTGTTTGTCCAAGGCATAATAGGACGCTAACCAATCAATGCTCGACAATTTAGTTGATTCCAAATCAGTTGTTAGCTTGAATAGCATTGCTAAAAAACGTAGGTGGTAATGGTATCATCACATATATAATTGGACCCATGATATGAGAAAAGTAGGTATTAGTTTAATGCTTGAAAGAAATTGGCTTTCATGTTTGGAGTTTACCTTACATTCTGAAATACGGTCATGTGTGGGGACCCCTACTTGGGACATGTACCTGGACAACGTCTCCATTCTCGTTGTGTTCCAGGTTACATATGTGACCATGATATAAGATTTGAAAATGATGCGTCTCCTCCCATTTTTTTTTTTTTTTTCACTCTGTTATTGGCCATTCCTAAGTTTTCTTAATGATCATTTTATATAACCAGTCAAGCAGGTGTCTCAGAAGTACAACAAATTTATCTCAAGTACTTGTGGATAATATCTTTTTCTTTTTGCTTATAGGAATTCAACATCGAAAAGTTGCAACTAGTTGATACTGAAAAGAAAAAGATCAGACAAGAGTATGACAGAAAAGCAAAGCAGGTTGACGTTCGTAAAAAAATGTGAGTTTCATACCGACTACCAGCATAGCACAGCGATACAACATCATACAAATCATCAAGCCCCATCCATGTTTTTATAGCATGAGTTTATACTGCATGGAACATGTGTGGCTGTTAAAAATGAAACAATGACAATGACACTCATGAAATGCTTAATTATACATCCGACTTTGGAAATTGGTTTGAGGTTTTGACTACTGAAAACTGAAAACCATCCAAGTTTGAAACATCTTTGCACTTTTTCGTTCCTCAAGTTCTATTTTACAAGTAGTCCTTCGTATATATTAACTCTATCGAAAGCGCGTAAATCATACAAGACTTACATGATGAAGCGCAGCGGAATACTTTAAGCTTTCGGAGATCGACGAACCGAGACCCGCTCTACAAGCACAAACCGTAACCACGAACAAGAACCCGAACACCGTCTTCGATCCTCGTTGTGTAGAGAAGACTACCAGAGCCTACTCTTAATATCCACACCGCAAATCCTAGGGTTCGTAGATGGAAACCCTAGAGAGAGAAGATATTGATAGGAGAAATATTTTGGGGAGAAAGAGATATATGAAACTCTAATTGTTTCTCTTGTCTGTATCTCAAATATCTGCAGGACTTATATTTATAGACAAATTAAGTCCTAGAGTTTAAACTCTCTTTAAACTCTCCTAACAGATAGAGATAAGAGTCCATCTCTTATCATCCTTCTAACCAACCCAATCACTTAACCCATGTGGACGATCCGTGTGGGTAGGGTCCGGTCTAACCGACCCATATTTACTAACATCTCCCACTCGTACACATTGGGCTTTTAAACAACTATCTCATCCATATCAATCCAATCAATTCTCTCCTCATACAAGAAAATGAGGCGTGCGACCGACGAGAAAAACAAGCTAGATAGGAGTACCATATTAAGCTTCCATCAAACTAACATGGTACATCACTCCAAAAGATCTCGTCATTTCCCTAGACAAATCTAGCCACATTGGATCGAGCATCTCCAATCCCTCTTGAGTCCCAGCTCAGAGCTATGCTCAACCCCTTTGCATTGGTGTGCTTCAAATTTCGAAATTACTTTTTATTTTACTATAGAGTATATAAAAAGATAAAAGCTTGTGCCGGCACATAGCACAACCAACCGCATAAACAAATGTGATACCAGAAAGTCTTCCTCGAGCCCTCATGTCAATTCATTTTAACCTTGCTGCTTTCCCAGTCATGGTCCATGGGACCGTGACATTTCGTGGTCTTAGGTAGTCAACCTAGAGTAGCAACACAAAGCCTCTACTTCATGACATAGTCTCAAGTCAAATAAGGGCAATGAGTAGTCATATAATGACATTTAGAGCTCACACAGTGACAGGGAAGGGATCCACTCTATCACTCCTCTAAGTATGGTCGACAATAGCACATGTGGTATGTTCACATGCTACGGTGGAGTATCTATAAAGATTGTGTCACTCTAAAAACACCGTACAGATATAGTCGCTACTAAAAGCGCCTAACATGAGACTCTCAAACTTGTCGCACGCACTGTGCCTTTTTAGGTCTTCATCTGGCTCAAACAAAAGGCTACACTGCTTCTGTGTTCGGTCAATAGTGACCTCATCTTGGTCCAACCAAGGCGACAATACCTTAAACTCATCATCTTTTAAAGAGTTATGTCTCATCTCGCTCGCCCATCAGCGTCGAGGCGGGTTACCGTGTGAGATGGTCAACCCTTTGCCTTATGACACACAATTAACATTGTAAGTGCATAACAACTTAAACGCAACATGATTTTATAATCATAACCAACTAGATATAAAAATAAGTGCATTAATAATAAATATCCAAAAGGTGTCTCAATAAAGCATAAACAACTCAAATCCTACGAAGTCCCAGACTACTAACACAGGTCTGAAAGACATCCCTCACTATAGGCTTAGTCAAGGGATCAGCCACCATACTGGTCGAGGATATATGCTTTAGGACCACCTCTCCTTGCGCAACCATATCTCGAATGAGGTGAATAGAGGCGATTCTCACCACTGGGGAGAAAGTCTTGTCATAGTCTATACCCTCTTTTTGGGTAAAACCCTTTGCCACAATAAGGACTTTATACTTGTCGATTGATCCATCTGCCTTGCGCTAAATCTTTAAGACCCACTTGGTACTAGTGGTATTGCGCCAATGCAGATGATCTACCAACTCCAACACCTGATTTCTCTTTTATAGAACTATTCTCATCCTACATAGCAGCTAGTCATTCCTTACAAGCAGGTGAAGATAAAGCCTATTGTATGAATTTGGCTCATCTTCCTCTTGAGGAGCACACATGAAAGATTCCCCTTCAATCTCAAAATGACGACGGGGTATATTTCAACGTTCGCTCCTGCGTTGTGGAGGATCTACGGAATCAGTAGTCTCTAGTGGGGTACTCCCACTGTTCTCGGCGACCATAGGACGAAGATCTAAATCCCCACCCTCGCTTAGAACAGGTGTAACTTCCTCAGACTCAGACATCTCAAAAAGATTAAGATTCCCCTTCACATCACGGGTCCACAAATATCTGAATGTACTAGCTCTAAGGGACTTGTAGCTCTCACTGCCTTACCAAATGGATTTCTAATTGCTTTTCCTGCCATGCAAGGCTCACATACTGGTAGGTTGACTTTAGCGAGTGGGCCTAGAAGGCCTTCTCTAGCTAACCTAGTCATCCTATCTAGCCCAATATGGCCTAACTTGGCATGCCATTTCACAGAACTAGAAACAACATCATCATTATGAAAACCCATAAATGTATTATCAAAACCATCCAAATCCAAAACATAGAAACCACCAGAAATAAATCCATGCCCAAACGGCTTATTTATCTAGGTAGATGGAAAAACCATCTCTACTGAAATTAAAGGCAAACCTAAGTCAACTAAAGCTACTACTGATATCAAGTTACGTCGAACTCCAGGTGCATAAAGGACGTCATAGAGAATAAGTATGCGACCACTTCGCAACTTCAACTGATAAGTGCCAACTCCTAGCACATCCTCAGCTGAACTATTCCCCATAAAGACACTTTGGCTGCCAACAGGAATCTGGCGATACTCGATAAATCCTCCTCGATCTCTTGCTACATGTTTTCTTGCTCCTGTGTCCACAATCCAATCAGGATTAGTATGAGCAATCAATACATGAGAGCAAACTAAGCAATCTATGCGAGATATAGGGTAAGATGGTACCTCCTTCTGCTCAGTGCACTCACGAGCGAAGTGTCCATTCTTTTGACAGTTGTAGCAAGTCACTTTGGACATATCTTTCTTGCCTCCTCTCTTGCCTCTGCGGCGCTTAACACGTTCTTTGGCGCATTATCTCCAGCTTGTCCCTGCTTAGCCTTCCCACCTTGCCTTTTACGCTTAGACCCACTTGTCTTGCGCTGGCCAGGTTTAACCATGAGAACTTCATTGCCTCGCCTTGCATCTTGGCGCTCGGCTTCAAGCTCAAGATGACGTCCCAAATCATCATAGGTTTTAACCATTTCATTGTGCGTCATTGTGAGCTTGAAATTCTCCCATGTCTCATCAGGCAAAGACCTAAGCAAAGCGAGAATTTGCTGCTCATCAGTTAGAATGTTACCAGCAGCCCTAAGGTCGCGTATCATAGCCGACATAACCCTCAAATGTTCAGGCATGGAATGCTTGGGGTTCATTTTGTAACTGTCGAAGTTCAATGTCAACGCGCGCAACCTAGTTGTTGTTGTGCCACCAAAAGCAATTTTCAGTTGGTTCCACATTTCTTGGGTCGTGGCGCAGTTTTCAAACTCGTCAATAAGATCATTGTGCATGCTCGCTAACATAGTAAAGCGCGCACGACGGTCTTTCTTAACCCAATTTTGATAAGTTTCCATGTTTCGGCGGTGCTGGGCAGTTGTCCCCTCTTCCGGGACGGTCATAGTATTGGTCAAAGTCTCAAGTTCTTCTTGCTCATTGAGGAGATACTGGATTTTCTTGCTCCACATATCATAGTTTTTCCCATCCAGTTTCTCCCCCTTGACAAGATCGGCAACAATAGTATTCGAGGCCATTTCACTACATTCATTTGCGCATTGGAAATTTTTAGCACATTACAATTAATTTTATCCCAAAACCCTATCAAGCAAATAATAATTTTAACCATGGGTAGAGATCGAAAATTTGCTATGCTCGTAGTCATCACTCCAACACATGGTGTAAATAATTATTTCTTAATCGATTTTTAGACAAAATATCCAATGAATATATACCAACAAGAGGACGGGACTAAATATTTTAAGTCCCTAATTAATATTTTATGCAAGTATGGAAGGCAAAAATATTATACAAGTATAAGTGCAAAAACACACCCCCTTACAATTAAAAAAAAAAATGAGGGTGTTGCACTTATCTCCGTATAATAAATTTGTCTCCGGTCTCTATCATCAATGAGAGCCCATCTCCAAACGCATAAAACTATTAATCCCTTATATCAACCATCCATGCCAACATGCAACAACACATAATGGGTATATATGCATGGATGGTTCCATCACAGTCTCCCACTAGGAAGATGGAGTCAAGTCCAAATAATCATGGGTTCAACTGATTGCGCCGTAACGCAACAATAAACAAACAATATTTGAACAATATACAATTTGTTCATAGTCTCTACGTATTCGAAGAACGCTATAGTCACACAAACAATTTTGCAGTAAAAAGACTAGAGTTCATTGTCGCCATCAGAGCGCCTTAATCACTTTCTGAAATTTTGTAAACCCAAAACTTGTTTATCTAAGTATTAAACATGTTCAAGCATGAGCAGTAACAAGAACGTGTCTCAGTGGTAAAGGCTATCATACTTTAATGTAGAGGTCGCTGGTCAAACCTCGCGCCTCTCTACCCGAAATCCCTTTTTTTTTTTTTTTAAATATGTATATTGAGGAAGCCTTGTCAAGCCGTGGACTGAGCAGAGCCGCGAACCGAACCGCGCTAAAACACACGTTCAGAATCAAGCCGCGAATCAAGCCGCGCTTACACATGTTCATAGTCGAACCGCTTAAGGGTTTACAATTCCCAGATTCCAGAAACGCACATGAAACTCCAAAATTATAATGGCCATATCTTTTCATTTTAAATCCAAATCTGACATATTTGATATCAATGCGAAGTTTAGGAAAAGCAAAAAAATTCTCAATTAAATATAATCCACCGAAAATAACTTTCCAAAAAGTCAGATTTCAAAGCAAAGGCCATTGATCAAAACCTTTATATATATTTGTGTGACCAGCATTATTATGAACAGATTGTATGTAGCACATGATTAACTGAAATATTGCCACTATATATTTTCCAAAAGATGCAATAGGATATAATCTCTAATTATATCAATCAACATGACGAGAACAAAAAAACAGTCCCGCAGTCTGCCATCTCAGCTTCACGTACCAAATCAATATTGGGTGGCTCGGTCAAAACTTTTAATCATAGTGGCCAAGTAATTTTTTTCTTAGCTATATGGAAACAAAGACCAAATAATAGTATTATTCTTCATAGCCCAACAAGCTTATCATAACAAAAACAATCAAACAATATTTTTCCTTTGAAGTGGTGCCGAAAAACAAAACCACAATAATTTATTTGATTTAAAAGCAACAGGGGCACAATGACAGTTTGAAAAACTCTTTGTTTTTAATATAGTCACAAAGCCACATGAGCCACATGGGATCAAAACTAACAGTGCCAAGTTAGATGATCAAAACCCATTCGGTAGTAACATTCCAACCATAAGCGGTGCATATAAAAATCACCCCCGTGTTCTTAATCTGAAACGCAATCGGTGCCTTGCCTCTTGGCGCACACGTAAATCGATTAATCCATCCGATTTGTTTCAATTAATCGTCACAGAACACCAAGCCGAGCAAGACCGAATCTGTTTCTTTTTCTCACTATTGCATCTGTTTTCTTATTAAAGCAGAATAACAAACGATTCGCATATAATGAAAACAAAACATAGGCGATCATGCGAGAGCGAGCCGTAATAGGCTATAGACTATGACAAGACTTTCTCCCCGGTGGTGAGAATCGCCTCTATTCACCTCATTTGAGATATGGTTGCGCAGCGGAAGCGTGGTGGGCCCATAACCCACAGGTCCCAGGATCGTAACCTGGCTCTGATACCAATGTTAACCCTATCGAAAGCGCGTAAATCATACAAGACTTACATGATGAAGCGCAGCGGAATACTTCAAGCTTTCGGAGATCGACGAACCGAGCCCCGCTCTACAAGCACAAACCGTAACCACGAACAAGAACCCAAACACCGTCTTCGATCCTCGTCGTGTAGAGAAGACTACTAGAGCTTACTCTTAATATCCACACCGCAAATCCTAGGGTTCGTAGATGGAAACCCTAGAGAGAGAAGATATTGATAGGAGAAATATTTTGGGGAGAAAGAGATATATGAAACTCTAATTGTTTCTCTTGTGTATCTCAAATATCTGCAGGACTTATATTTATAGACAAATTAAGTCCTAGAGTTTAAACTCTCTTTAAACTCTCCTAACAGATAGAGTAAGAGTCCATCTCTTATCATCCTTCTAACCAACCCAATCACTTAACCCATGTAGACGATCCGTGTGGGTAGGGTCTGGTCTAACCGACCCATATTTACTAACAGTATATAAAGATGCATAATCTGACTGATGTGTCGAAAAATCCCACCTCTCTTAAGTTATATACAAGTGTTTGATGGATATATGTATTTCATTTTTTTTAACTTGCAAAATAAGAGTAATTTTATCATGCAGCTGCATACTCTAAGAAATAGATGAAAGATGTAGGACAGATAAGGTTATCTGGTCTGTATGGTTACGATGGTAGACATGGTGGCAGTTTATTTATCAATTTTTTTTTTCCTGGAAATCATCAGTTTGAGATTTAAAGGGTAACAGAGCTAGCTTTTGTGCAGTGAGTACTCGATGCAGCTGAATGCATCCCGCATCAAAGTTCTTCAAGCACAAGATGATCTGGTGAATGCCATGAAGGATTCCGCTAGCAAGGAGCTTTTGCTCGTGTCTAAGAAGAAGAATCCCTATAAAAAGCTTCTCAAAGCCTTGATTGTTCAGGTTCTGTCTGTTGAACCATTTAGTTACGTTTCAGAGACCAGTGCAAAAGATTGATAAAGCAAAGCTACCCTTAAGCCCCAATCATGAACAAAATTTGTTACCTGAGACGTTCTGCTTGCTCAAATGTTTATCGTACTTACTTAACGGTGCCGTCATCATGTCCAATTTGGGTTCACTGGAAGGAATATCACATGTTCTTTTGGGTTAATTTTTTACATTCTCCATCTCCCTACTCCGTATTTTCCTCCATCATGACTTCCTCAAAACATTACCGATTTTCATTCAATCTCTATAGTGCACTCATGGGCTTGTTTGCTTGTGCTGCGACCTAATAAATCCATCTCGTCATGATTCTATTAACTGTTATGTAGTTCTTAGATTTAGGGACTGAAAACCTGCTTGTTGCAATCTGTAGAGTTTATTAAGGTTGAAGGAACCATCAGTGCTGTTGCGGTGCCGGGAGATTGATGTTGGGCTCATTGAGTCTGTTTTGGAGGATGCAAAACGAGAGTATGCTGAGAAAGTGCAAGTAAAAGCTCCAGAGGTTGCACTTGACAAGCATGTCTATCTCCCACCACCCTCAAGTAGTGCTGAATCCCACGAGCCCTCATGGTATTAATTCAGTCACTGGATTATTGCATTGTATGCTCCACTTGGGATGTACCTTGGTCCTTCATGAGGATAAGCCTTGCATTGAAAAGATAATATGTTACGATCTTAATACACTGATAAGAAAATCTGGAGATTCCTCCACTTCAAATACCATAATAATAATCCACATACAGAACATGATCTATCCACATAAGGAAATGCCAAATGCCATTTTCCTAATGGTTGATGGAAGATGGGGATGGTTCAGGGAGATACGTACTCTTAGTTGTGCTCTTGACGTTTGCCTTCACGATTTGTATTCTTCTTGTGTATTTATACACACTGTCTAAATTTGGGGATGTCACGTTCATAAGTGTAATGGTTTGTTTACTGTTGTTTCTGTGCTGATGATGTAAAAGCTCAGGAGGGGTAGTTTTGGCTTCAGAAGATGGGAAGATTGTCTGTGAAAACACACTGGACGCTCGACTAGATGTTGTCTTTCGGCAGAAACTGCCTGAGGTACGAATTGTCATCACGGAATTATAATTCCATATTCTTCTTGGCACGAATCATACAA
Source organism: Gaultheria prostrata (assembly GCA_036023075.1). Taxonomy (NCBI): domain Eukaryota; kingdom Viridiplantae; phylum Streptophyta; class Magnoliopsida; order Ericales; family Ericaceae; genus Gaultheria; species Gaultheria prostrata. Next base: position 21,819 of record JAXBDA010001274.1, read on the forward strand.
CATTTTATTAAGAAAAAATGGTTGTTGCATGCTAATCTATAAGTTGTCTACGCGACTCCAACCCCCACCAGAAAAAGAGAGAATAGAATAAAAACCAAAAACAATGCAGAAGTTATGCTCAAACAAGAAGATAAGTGAAGTGACTCATATAGACCACTGGCCTGTGGAACTTGGGTTAATCTTGCTTGGACTAAGCGAGCTATTTATTACAACTGAAATCTGTGTACAGTTTCGTAAAATGAATTGGTGTCTCTGTTACATCTTTATATATATAACTAAGAAAATGAAAGGCATTGTGTTGTGTTTACAGATCAAATTTTGTTTGCCTGAGACGGAAAAAGCCATGCAGGCTTTGCTGATATGGCACGCGGGGACTAGTTGGGTGGGCAACTTGCCTTTTCCACCTCAGGCAGACAGAATTTAATCTCTTTAATCTTTATGGACAGTAGTAAATGCTAGTACATTTCACACCTAGAAGTGCTTTCAATTCAATTTTTTTTCACATCTGTGCAGATTCGCAAGCGCCTCCTTGGAACCAGCGCATAATCAATATGGGTATCTCTGATTGTGGGAAGTTCTCTTATGGTATTTCTTGGATAAGTTTTTGAGCCTCTTGAATTGCCTGATAGATCAGAGTATTATCTGATGTTGGGAATTGGTAATAAAAGTTCTGCTATATTCAATCTCTTACATAGGTTAAGAGCATTACTACATTAATCTGAATTGTAATTTTTTGGATCGGTCAATCCTTAATTGAATAAAAATTGGCCTATGGCCTCTCTATGTTGAGTGTTCATGTTGACCAAATATTTCCCGGGTGGACGTGGGATATGTGAAGGTGTGCATCCATTTGTATGTACTTTTTTTTTTTCCAATTCTATTCCTATATTATTGCGTGCGAAAGTAGAGCCAAAAAAGTGGAAATGCTATGACATGATTGTCCATGACCTTAGATCGCAAATTCGAGGACATTGTTTTCCATCTTTCGTTGATGAATCGTCATAGTTGCAAGCCGAAGTACAGTAAACCAAAAAAGTACCGTGATCCAATTACCGAAAGAAAAGCAGAACTCAATATTTGATGTAAAGCAGAACTCAGTATTTGATGTAATAGAACTTTTTTTTTTTTGTATAGCTTACAGATTTTCCGTAGAATTTGGTCCAGACAATGTCACCAACAAACTGATATTGCTGGTTGAAGAAACAAGTAGATAACAACGATTACATAGAACAGCAAGCAAAATTACATAGAAAAGCAAGAAGATTAACCCTAACACTAAACCAATAAATCATATGTCAAAATACTAGACAAGTTTGTGCTTTGCTTATGGAAGTGTGAACTCTTGCCCCAAATTTTGAAGTGAATGCTTTTGGGCCGACGTCATGTTCTGTTGGGTGCTACCACGCCCTACTATGGAATATGAGCCTATGAACTGACACTTAACATCTACTGCAGTTCATGAAAAACCCACTCGTCTACCTCAAAAAAAATGGAAAATATCCCGGAATTGGTGAACATTATAGCTCAAACCTACGATAAGATAAAGAATACCTCCGACTCCTTCCATTTTTTCCTTCTGATGCCCTGGATTTCCTCCCGGATTTTTGCTGCTTTCCACCCCCTGGACCATGAAATATTCCTATTCTTCCAATCCCCTTAGAAATCGAAGTTAAAAACTTTTTCCCATTCCCTGACTTCTCCATCATCCCTTGTTTCATGACCAACTGTTCCTTTTCCAGTTCACTAAGCCTCACCCTCATTCTTGAAATCTCAAGCTTAAGTTCCCTGTTCTCCCTCCTCAAAGAAGCATAATTATCCCTAGGGGACATGGCTGCACTAGGGATACCGCTGCTGATTTTCTGCGACAAGAATCCATCTCCAGAACTCCCAGACATGGTGCTCTTCAGACGGAGCTGCTCATAGTAGAGAATCCTCACTGCCATGTGGACTGGGAGCCTGTCGTTCTGTGCAGCGTGATTTGAGGCTTCTTGAGAGAGCTTTTGGCAATCTATGTATTTACAGAGCTGCTTACGTTCGTGCTCTGGTAGCATTGGATGAGCCTAATCAGGGAAAAAAACAGGATATAACAGGTCAAGTCAGAAAAGAAGAAGAAAATATTAAGAGCAGTTTTTGGAAGTTTCAGCAAAGACTTTGGAGCTACCTCCTAATTTGGTAGCATGAGAAACGTTCATATATCTCTCTCCACCCCAAACAAAGGCACACAGATACGAGAAGTCCTTTAAATTTTCAACTTTGCAAACGAAACACAGTTTTACTATAAGACCGAAGAGTCATGCCACCATTTGGTTGCTTTACATGTTGCCTGTTTTCTACTTCTACAGGCAACATGTTTTTGTTCTTGTCCAAAAAGAATTTAATGTGCACATGGACCTTCTTCTTTTTTTTTATATAGTTTATCAGCATAGTTTCACTTGTTCTGCTGGCAAGTGAAAACAATTGTTTAGTGCTTTCATTTTTGGAGCCTGCTACAAAATCTACTTTCCAAGAAACAAAACATGCACCAAGCATGCTTTAGTTTTTCAAAAAAAATTGAGTGAATTAGAGTTTATGACTTAACATGAAAAGTTAGCATTACGGGGAAAAAAGAAAACCTTAAATTTACCTTCAGAAATATATCTACGGCTCTGTATAGCCCATCATCAATCACGCGAGCATAGTCAGGCAGTATCTCAATTATTGCAACGAACTTTTGTACACTGAGATATGGATCAGGAGCAATTTCTGCTAAGTACGCATCAACAAGCCGTCCAACGTTCAAAACAGACCCATGGCTTGGAGAACCGAGACCGTCTGATTCATACCCACAATCGTCATTTTCTTCCTCTTCTATCCGCTGTAGGAAATGCACCAATATCCTATGCACAGTATCCACATCGAACATAGAGTCACCGGCCTGAATGCACGGTATAAGCAGATCATCAAGCAGAACCATTTCCAACCTAAAGGAAATCCTCCTCTCAAGCTCAAGCCTGCACGCAAGGTTAGCATCGATCATGATTGCCATCCTCAACATTCCAAACAGAAAACTCAGCGGAATAGATGAACTCTTCTCTGTTGGCATAAGAGAGACAAGAGTTTCCACAATTTCCCTCTGGCCGTTTTCCATGGCACCTGGATTTGTTCTAGCTGGGTTCCGGATTTGCTGTTTTCCAATACCCTTTAAAGAAACTTGAGCGTAGTGCATTAAAGACGCAACAATGCTGTCTGATCGTACACCAGTTCTTCCCATAGCAGAGACAACTCTATGATAAGAATCAATATTCAGTCCGGAGAGATCTTCGACCCACCAATCAACACATTCACCCTTCAATTCTATGGATCCGCTTTCACAATCTAAACGTGACAAGCCTGATACTAACTGCTCCTTACATGCATTCACAGCAATGGCATTAACACACCTGTTTAAAATTCCTAAATCCTCTGCAATAGGAAGTAGTGTCTCGCATGCGGAGAGAACTTCCACCGACTTTTCTAGACTTTGAATAACCACCTCATTCAGATAGGTTTCTGTACGTTCGATGAGATTTACTTCATAATAGTCTTCGGTCATTTCCAAGAATTCTGCAGCACAGCGCAGATGTGATACATTTGAAGCAGTAATCTCAAAGTTCATGCCATAACAGAATTTTGCAGCTAGTTCGAATGTCCGGGCACCACCAGGTAAGTTACAGAGTTCCAACCTTGAAATATTGGAGTCCTTAGCATCTGCCACCATTTTCCGAATCTTTCCACTTCGAGCTACGAGGGGAAACTTTTGTAAACAAGACCAAATATAACAATTTGATTAGTCTTTAAAAAAAGCCCAATGTGATTTAGCAAGGAAAGTAATCATTTTAAGCCCTTCACTCGGGAAAGGAATAAACTCAACATATGTAATGACAGGCTCATTAGAGTAAATACTAAATACATGTTAAGATTTCTACAAATCATACCAGAAATTGAATCTTTGAAATGCCCGATCAGCTTAATTATTCATGCCAATTTAGTTCTCAAAATGAGCTTTATTTACTATTATCACGATTCTCCGCTAAAACAACTGATGAACATTCATCTATGGTCACTCGTTTTGAATTCCAAATTATATCAGCACATTGAACTATTAATATCAATTTCTGTCCCTTGAAGCAAGCACGTATACAGATGTGACAACAGCAGGGCCTTAATTCAGAGGAAGAGCGATAAGTGGAAGCAAATTCACATAAAGAAAGTGAAGAACATTCTGCTAGAGCTTAGTATAGTTTTAAATACCGGCCGTTATGTAACGATTTGGGCTCTCTTTGATACCGTTACACCCCGTATACCAGCGAGAGTAAAAATGGCATGTGTATCGGTCCATATCTGATGCATGGACTGGTTCATGGCCGTTACGGCCGATACTTGACCGTTACAAGTTATTTAAGCAATTTAAAATTATTTTTTGCCGAAAAATGATTTTTTAAAATTTATGACCGCTACATCCGATTTCCGTTACGTAACGTTCGGTACTACCGAAATCGTTACACTCAAACCGTTACCGTTACCGTTACGCATCGCGAAACCATTATTTAAAACCTTAGTGTAGTATTACGCAGCAGCCACCGGCCGAATTAAGAACAAATACGTTCAAAAGAAAGAAATTACCTTGTGGAGTAGAAAAGACTCTCCACCAACCACGACTGTAACATCCCCGGCAACATCTGAAAATATGCTGTACACAAGCAAAAGTATACCATGATCATCATCTTAGATCCCTGAATATAGAATTTTTAAAGAGCTCAATGCATAAACTTCAATCTTGTACTAAATCACATATCCAAGAAAACCAATTGCAATGAGTCTGTAGCAAAAATAAATCAAAATATTTACAGAATAAAGTCATGACATATATATTAGCTTAAATGATTGCAGAAGTGTTCCGTAGAAACCGCAATGTGCTTCTCTAACTTACAGATTAATAAATTATTGACATATCCAGAGTTGTTAGAAACACATGATCAAAAGTTGGAACATTGGAGTTTTTCATATCAAGCCAAATGCCCAAATCAAATGACAAAGTAAAATGTATCCAAGGAAACCAAAATTTCCACACCGCCACAAATGTTTCATACTTCTCTATTGCTCTCCAACCCATCTCCATAACCCCATTTTGGAGAATCATGGCACTCCAACCCAACTCCATTTGAGGTCTCCAAAATGGAAACTCAACTTTCATTCTCCATGTATCTCCACTCTCCCACCAAATGGAGACCCATCTCCATTTGTCTTTTTTTCCAAAATCACCATTTTACCCACTTTATCTTTTTTATATCAAATTCTAATGCCAACAATGTCCTTCTTAGTTTTTAGAAAATATTTGTAAAACAGGTATAACTTTAACATTATATCCTATTCTTATAAATTGGTACCACAGAGAAGATATCGACATTACGGCAATACCCTTAAAATGAGTCTAATATGTAATATATTTAATTAAAATTTATAACTTAACGAATTGAAAGAAAATTTTGGAGAGAAGTTTTAGAGATGAAAATACAGAATGTGGGTTGGAGTTGCATAGTTGTAATCTCCATACTCCAAACTTAGTTTTTGAATATAATACCTTTGAGTCTCCAAAATGGAGATTGTGTAAGAGATGCTCTTAACTTGTTCGTATCCGGCTCAATGGACAAACTAATCCTAGGTCAATCCCACAGTTTATCAGTGGGGCCCAATTAAAGCCAGGAGGACTAGAGTCCGAAGAGTCAATTTCAAAAAATATCCACCTAAGTTTAAAGCTCAAGAAAAAGACTTCAACCAAGTCATTGCTGGGAAATTAGGTGGCTGACTTTGAACCTGTACTGAATTCTAACTAGTAAAGGAAAATATGGAAGGAACAGTAATAGCCAACAATAGAACACTAATAATGAGAATAAAACTCCAAAAATGGAAAATTTTGCGGACGTAGAGCATATAGGTTAGGTTGAAAATATGCTTAAAAAAAAAGAAATTTTCCAGTGGTATGTTAGAATAATGATCACTTCAACAAAGATGATTATACCTACAAACTAGGGGAAAAAATAATTTCCCAGCAATGGTACTACCAAGAATTGGGAAAAAAAGAAAACATCAAACCAGATCAAAGTGACAACGACTATACAATTACAACTGGGTACATACATTAATACTCCTACATAATAATCAAGCCCAACCAATGTACCTCTTATATGTATAGAGAGAGAGAGAGAGAATACCGGTTAGCGAAGGAAGTGCAGAGCTTGGGAGTGGAAGAAGAGTTGTTGAGAGAGGAGAAAGAATTCTCAGACACCATTCTTGTTCCTTGTTTCAACTTCTTCACCTTGGAACAGCATCTGAAACTGGGTATAGTAGCAGTGGGAATGAATTTTATATGAATGTTTAATTCCGTAGGTTACAGAGGGAATTGCGAATGTTTTTTGTGTTGAATTTACGGTAACACCCTAATCGGGCACATGGATTTACAACCAAAAAAAGCGCATACCTCTTTTTCTTGCTGCACAACTTGCTTTTGCTTTTCATTCCTTTGTCATGTACCCACTAACCAATTCCCAACCCCCAAAAAAACAAATTCTTTTTTTTTGTTTATCACTTTTGGTTTCTGATTCCCTTCAGAAACAGAAGTCACGCGATCCTGAAAAAGAAGGAAGAGTGAGTTCGAAATTTCGAATATGCCATAGACGTTACAGAAATGCCAGCCTGAGAATTTCCTTGCATTTTTCATTTCCTTTCCTTTTTCAAATCCCTTTAACAAGCATTACTCTAAAGTTGGAATTTATGAACTTCAGTTGACTAATTTTCAAATTTTACCAATAAGATTGGGACTAAGGTTTTCTTTTTTCTTTCTTTTTTTTGGCTGTGTACCATTAATGGTGTGTTCAAACAAAATTGATATTGATTTTATTATGATACAATGAATATCATTTAAGCTTACTGATTTTCTTATTTAGTATTTCTTTCAAAATTAATCCGTGATAAATAACGCCACCAGTTATTCCAAAATAAGTATTGAATAATTTTTCATCATATTATAACAGAACATTGAGACATAATATTGAAAAATTTATCGTCATATGATAACAAAATATTGAGACGTGTAAAGTGCAAAGTTACATGTCAAACACCCCATGGATGGATTGGGAACCGAAGACCCTGTAATAATACACTATAATTTGGACCATTTATAGTAGAAATAGAATACTCGAGTTGTGCATTGCAGCACTATCGGACATCTCTGCTGCGCGCTATGAGGTCCGGTCTCGAAAAGCAGGGTCCCCAATTCAATTCCGTCTCCAAGGCTGGGGCTGGAGTCATTGTTTCAATGCACTTTAAAAGGGCAGGGTCCAGAGAGGCAACACGGTTATTAAGTTGAAAGACACTGGGCATTTTGAGGAACAGGTAAAGCTGCTGAAAGGAAGGTTGGACTGATGATGGGACAGAAATTCGCACAGAAATCTAGAAAGAAATCAATTATTAACATGTGAAGCAACGATTTGGGTTTGTGTGTCGTGTACCAAAATGCAGGATGCCAATGTTGTCTTGGTGTGGAGCCCTCTCAAGTTTAATAATGTCATTCAAATTCCCAAGTCGGTTAATAATGTTACTTCCTTCGTCTCAATTTGTTTGTTCACTATGAAATTATGTGTAATTTTCAAACTAAAAAATAATGTACTTGCAAAAATAATTTTCTAATTAATGTGGATCTTGTTTGATAGACCTCATTGAAAACTTTAATACGGTGCAAAAGAAATTCAAAAATTATTTTGATAAATACATTAATTTTTAGTTTGAAAATTACACGTAGTTTCGTAATGAGCAAACAAATTGGGACAGAAGAAATAATATTACTCCATAAACTAATTATGTCAGCTCGATTGGTCAAAATTTTTGCATCTCATTAAGACGTCAAAAAGAGTTCGTATTATTTTACCTGCGCGTGGGTGTTATGCTCCTTGTAGCTGTTGGGTTGTCTCCCCCCTTTATAGGGCTCTCTACACTCATGTTTGACTGTATCCAATTTGATGTAATTACAACTAGTATTTACCTTACATTATATAAATCAAAATATTTTTCTTCTTTCCAAAACATTACTATTATGTTACTCCCTCCGTTCCAAATTAATGTTCCACTACGAAAAGTCGTGCCATTTTTCAAATCAAAAAATGAACTACTTCCGTAAATCATTTTTCGAATTTTTTCTCACCAAATTAAAGTACTTGACGAGTACTTTAATTCGGTGCAAAAAAATTCGAAAAATGATACATGAAAGTATTTCATTTTTTGATTTGAAAAAAGGCAAGAGAGAGAAAGTGAGGATCTTATTTAGGAACGGAGGGAGTACTATCTTTCTTCTTTCAAAACATTAGTATTATGTTATGCCCATTTGACCAAAGGACAGTTTTTGTTGGATTTTTTTGTTATTATGTCTATTCGTCGATTGAGGCTAAAATGGAAAACTCATAAAATTAACTGGGTGATTTTAGCAAATGAGGAAATCAAGTGCCAAAATCAATCCATTTAGCAAAGGAAAGTGGGTTGATTTTAGCACCTGGTTTTCTCATTTGCTAAAATCACTCACTTGATTTTATGAGTTTTCCATTTTAGCAAATGGAAAACTTAGCCCGAGTAATGGTCCGAATAAGATTACCTCTCTTTTTCCTTCTTCGTTGTGTGTTCAGTCAACAAAGATAGTGTTCACTCGAAAGCCAGCGCTTACTTTTCCCTATAAAAAAGGAGTAAAAAAATATAATTTTTGAAACGATAAAAAAGAAAAGTTAAATTGAAAAGTCCAATGTTTGGATGCTTAGCCTTCGTTTTCTCCAGGCTTCTCAGATATTAGAAATATTTGGATGGATCTTCATCAGTAAGCAAAGAAAAAAGGTTCATGGTGTGATTGTTCATTGACAATGTAGAGACTATATTGTGCCCCCTTCAAGCTGTTGCTCTGATTTTATCTTGCGTAAAAAAAGAACTTCATAGAAAACGAGATAACAATGCAAAGAGAAAAATAAAAAATAAAAAATGGCAAGCTTTCAATTGCATGGAAATCAACTTCCTAAAGGACACAAAAGACGTCACTTCGGGACATCCGATAAAATTGGAACGACACAAAAGACTAACAAAAGGTTTCATATTGACCTTAATAAGCAGAAGGGTCACCATCCCTCACAAGATCCACTGCCAGGCAATGAAAACAATCACTACCCATAGGAATCCAACTTATTCAAGTTTTATCTTTATCACTCTACCTGTTTAAGTTCTATTTTGGTTTAAATCCGCTCTGGTCAAAACTCCAGACATAAAAGCATTCACTAAATGGATAACACAAGGGAGGAACAAAAAGTGTTGCTCAAGCATCATCAAGGGCAAGAACCCCAGGAAGGGGTTTCCCCTCCAGAAGTTCCAAGCTGGCACCGCCTCCAGTTGAGATGTGGCTCATCTTTTCCGCGAGGCCAACCTTCTCCACCGCTGCAACGGAGTCACCGCCTCCAATTATCGTTGTAACCCCCTTTCCACTAAGCTCTGCCAATTTCTTTGCAATTGCCTGTTCATAAACAAAATAGTATTCTATTCAGGGCCAAGGCAAAGGGGGAAGAGGTTTCAACTACGTATCAAATGCTTGACCATTCTTGTATAGCATGAGGCCGATGTTAATGCTAGATTTAAGAGGGCATGTAAGTTGTTTTGTGTACCTCTGTTCCTGCAGCAAACTTGTCAAACTCAAACACGCCCATAGGTCCATTCCAAATTACAGTTTTGGTGGTATCCAAGGCTTCCCCGAAGGCCTTGATTGAATCAGGTCCAATATCCAATCCCATCCAACCATCAGGGATACCAGATGCTGGAACAATCTACAAGACATAATGAACAATGTTTTAACCCTTCCGCAACAAGAATTAGTAAACAAAATATTTGGACTCAAACACGGAACCAAAAACATGCAAATCAGATCAAAAGGACAGATCTTCTGTTAGGTTTGTTGGCATTTTCCGGGTTATGTCAAGCCTTTCGGAGTTTGTAATTTGCAATTGGGGTTTGGGAGTTAGAGTGTTTAGGACTTGAGTCTAGATGCTCCAATCAAGAGTTTCCAAGCTTCATGTTCAAGCCGATACCGTGCCAAGTGTTTCGAGGCATATCCGGAAAGGTATATCAATGCACATCTTTTAAGCATTTAAGTCATTCTAATGTCATGTTTTATTGTGCATTGTTTTGGTTTAATTAGTGCCTTGAAGTGAGTTTAAAATCCCCTGCTTTTAAGTAAGGCATTCCTCTTTTAACATGCTGCGTCTGCTTTGCGTTTACACGCGTCTGCAGACGCTTGTTTTTGAACAGCCTACAATGTGCCACGTGTTTTAATCTAGTCGTTGCGTCTGTTTGCGTTTACATGCGTCTGTAAACTCTTTAAGTGACCAAATGTCATGTTTTGAGTGGCTATTCTTGGGAGCACGAAATTGCACACTACTCCCTCCGTCCCCTAAAGTTGGACACTTTTGGGAGTTCCAACTTTTAAGAGAAAAAAATTATAATATTATGAAAACTCAAACTTCCAAATATTATCCTTGAAAAGTGTGAAAAGACTTTTGTGTCATGTGCAAAAGTAAGGGTAAAATGGAGAGTTCACCAAAATTTGTTTTTGACTTTTAAAATTGGACAAATTTTATGGGACAAGTAAAAGCATGAAAGTGTCCAACTTTGCAGGACGGAGGGAGTATATAAGTTCTTTTTCTCTCATTTTAGGGCACCCACTTCATAAAAAATCAGCCCATTTTTAGAGAGAGAAAGTCTTCTCCCTTCTCTCTTTGTGAACTTGATGTTCTTGGTGATTTGAGCTTGCTCCTTTCACCTTTATTCAATCTAGAGCTTTCCTCTCCATGGATTGACCCTAGATTGATTTTAGTTTGCAAAAACTTTCATAAAAATCAAATCTTTTTCCATTCATCATGTTTGGGTGCCTTCAAGTCTACTTGGCCGGATGATCCGGAGCCGTTGTGATGCGGAGATCGAGATGGTGATTCTCGTGGGTTCATGAATTCAAGAAGGAGCACGGGGTGCTAGTTCAAGAGTTGGAGCTAGGAATAGCAAGTGGCTTGTGGGTAAATTCCTTGTCTTTGAACTTCTTGTACCTTTTGGATTATGAAATATAAGTAGAGCAAGGCCGTGGTTTTATGCTTAGGGTGTTGGACCCTAAGTAGTTTCCACGTATATTGCGTGTTTTGTCTCCTTGCTTTACTTTCCTCGCATTGAACTTGTTGGTTTGTTTGAATAGCCATGGAACTTGGGTGATTGACTATATCTAGTTGTTGTTAATTTTTTAGTTGGTAGTCCTATTCACCCCCCCTCTAGGACTTGTGTTAGTGTTGCATAATTTCATCTTCTTTCCTATGTTTGAAGGTAACAAGCACTCTATGAAATTGTTAGAAATCGCAGCACGGATTAAGATGTTAAGTTGGATTTCATTTCAAACTACTCATGAAAACCTGGTCAGAAGTTTTAGTTTATTGAAAGGGGGTTGAGAAATAATAACCTTGCTATTCGCATCGGCAGCAAACTTGTCAGCAATAACTACATCAGAAGGCAGCATCAAAGAGACCCCTTTAGACTTGGCCTTCTCAAGAAGGGATGTTGCAAGATCAAGCTTGTCTTCCTCCACAAGTGATGATCCAACTGAGTGACCTTGGGCCTTGTAAAACGTAAAAATCATACCTCCACCGAGTAACAAAATGTCAACCTTCTCCAACAATGACTCGATCACACCAATCTTACTTGAAACCTTGGAGCCACCAACAATCGCAGCAAATGGTCTTTTGGGATTTGACACAGCTCCAACAAGATAGTCAAGTTCCTAAGACCAAAGATGATGTCAACAAGTCAAGTTAACTAAAGAAATAGTTGTCACCACTTACCAATAATCAAATAAATAATTAAGTAATAGTTTCGGCTCAACCAGCATGCGAACTTCCGTTGGCACAGAGTGAATAGAAAATTAAGTAGGATAACAAGATGAAACCATCATTTATGTGTGGGCTGAACAAGAAAATAAAGTCTAATGAAGTCTCTAACGACCAACAAGCACGAATATCTTTTATTTACGTAAGTGAATAGTTGTATGCTTGGTATATCACATTGGGTCAATTTTAGACTAGGAAATTAGCTATTGTCAACTGGTGACAGCCTACCCTTCTTTAGCAGCTTCTTTAATCTCATTGCGAGGCAGACATACCAAGCTCCAGACCAACTTCTCATGGCATCTTGACAAACTAGACTATGAAACGAATTGGAAGTTTCAATTGAAGTCCAATTACAATTTCTCCAATAAGTGAGTTTTCATTGCGCTTATAATGTAGCTCAACTTATGAACACAGTACCATGAGATCTTAGCAAATAAAGTCTGAATTTAGAACACGTGCTACTGAAAATTTAGATCACTCTTTATCAATTGATCAGACAATCAAAACACCAAAGCTGTGATTCCAGTATAGTTCTCCAAGAATGGTGCTAAATAGTAGTTCATATATTTCAACAAAATTTTGTTTGCATACATGTATATTACCCGGTAAAATTTGGTTTCTTTAAGAAAGTACCCAAAGGAATATAAACCAGGTATTGCACGTACAAACCTTCTGCATAAGGAATCCAGCGACCGAAGGCTTCAAGTACTTAGCCACTCCTTCTGTGGAAGCATGTGCTCTATGAGCAGTTCCAAATGCATCATTCACATAGAGATCAGCGAGCGATGCTAGTTTCTTCGCAAATTCGGGATCATTCTTCTCTTCCTCCTTATAGAACCTCACATTCTCCAGAAGCATAACACTCCCATCTGGCAATGCAGACACCGTTTTCTCAACTTCATTGCCAATACAGTCATTTGTCATCACGACCTGTTGGAGGCACAACAACAAGATTAGCAGATATTCACCTAAAACATTAGTGACTGCAAACAAAGTTGAGTTGGATGAACCTTATACTAAATAGGAATAAACATACCTCAACACCAAGAAGTTCAGACAACCTAGGCACAAGAGGCTTCAAGCTGTACTTCGGTGTGACACCCTTTGGGCGTCCCTGCAACCCACATTTCAAAAAGAATTGTCGAATGAGTTTCTTCTTCAGCACAACTTATGGTATAAATTACTGTACAAAATCATAGCAATACTTGCAAAAGGGAATAGAAACTAAACACAAAGATAGCCTCCTTTTGCATGACTGAAAAAACACATCTAGCCACACCCACAGGAAAAAATTTCAAACAAATTTTCAGTAGATGAAGACAGGATTCTGTTGTGGAGTTTCTTCTTCTTCCCTTCCCCATCCCACATCCCTCAAACCAGACACAAAATCTCATCACAAATGGAAACAAACTTTGTGATCCTCAGCTACTACTGGTGAAAGAAAAACTAGCAGCACTCTGGGTGTTACTCTTTCAACAAAACAGTGGATAATTTCCCTGACAAGCAACTAAAGGGAAAACTAATACCACATAAGAGGATCGAGTCTCAATCAAACAACGGAAAAAAACAATAACAGAAAAATCTAAACTAAACAATTGATTCATATTGTGAAGTCAGGACAACAATCCTTCATCAAACATGCAGTAGCTTCGAAAAATAAACATATTACAGAAAGAAACAGATATGCAATTCAATACGCGCAATGTCTCGCATAAGCCACAAAAGGTACTAAACTCTATATCATACATAAGAATTCAAGCAAACAAAAATAGCCCCAGAACAACACCACATATTCAACTACAATGCCTACCTAAACTTTGTAGCTTTCTATAGGTAGTTCAACAAACAAAATAGATCACAATAACCCTAGAAGAATAAAGCTACCAACTAGGACAAAATCCAGTCCAAAAAGCAGTATTCGCTATCCTCAAAAGTTCCATCTCCCAGGAGATAAGTTTATACACTTTGCAACAATGTTGCACAGTCTGTCCACAGTGCAGCTGAAACACAAATTGATCCACCAAAAAGTTATAACAAACGGGAAACTTAAAACATTCCTGAAAATAGAAACTTCTGATTTTCCGTTGCACCAAAATATATATATATATATATTGGAAAAACTTCTAATAAGGACCCCTTATTGAAGTTACCATAAGGACCTCCCACTTCCGGATCAAATTTTGACAATCCGAACCGCTCAATGTTTTTAAAATGTGATTTTCAAGGCCCCCGTGAGAAATCTCCAAACAAAAATACCCGGAAGGGCTTGATCCGATCAGTTTTAGCGAAGCGGTTCGGATCGTCAAAATTTGATCCGAAAAGTCAAAAAAACCCTTGGTCCGCATGGTATTTTACCATAAGGGGCCCTTATGTGAAGGGGCTCCTATATATATATATATAGCACTTCCAGTCCGGACGTCCGGACTAGAATAAAATTCGGAGCTCATAGTTTTGGATCAACTCTCGACGATCCGAACCGTTAGATGTGTTTAAAACGTGTTTCTAAGGTCCGACGCGTGGATTCGTTAAAAAAAAACACTCGGAAGGGGTTGATCAGAGCAGTTTTTGTTAAAAACGCAAAACGTGTTTTTAAGGTCCAACGCTTTAACAAAAACTACTCCGATCAACTCCTTCCGAGTGTTTTTTTTTTAACGAATCCTCGCGTTGGACCTTAAAAACACATTTTAAACACATTTAACGGTTCGGATCGTCGAGATTTGATCCGGAAAGTGACGAAACAACAGAGGTCCGGATTTTATTCCAGTCCGGACCGGAAGTGTACTATATATATATATATGTAGAAACTATGGCTCCGAATACACCCTTTCCTTTGAAATTCTATAGAAGGTTTTTTCCAACATTACAGAACAACAACAACAACAACAACAATAACAGAACCCATCTAGTCCCCAATCATTGGGGGTATGGGCGGGGGACGATTGGAGACAGACCTAACCTTTGACAATATGCACAAAGTGGCTGCTCTCAGAGTACCACTGAAAAAGTGGCCCCCTAAACCTCCAAGAACCGAAGAGCTACAGGGACATTTTGCTGCAGAACCATACCCTCAAATCAAAGCCGAAAGGCATCAGGGAAGGTAGGCCTAGAGACCCAAATTAATTTACATGCTCATTACCATGCTTCCTTCATTCATGGTCCAGAGCATCTCAATAATGAGCACGGCAAACCAAGGAATCTCTAATAGTCCGAACAGGAAACACAAGGGATATGAGCAAAAATGATCCGCGTAGGAAAATGAGAAAAAATGATCTGCGTATGTATATGAGCAAAAGTGATTCTTACTTTACAAGTCACAAGTTATTTAAAAGAGAGAACGTCGAGCTAAACAAGAAAATACTCCACTGTTCCTTGATCGGCAAAAAATGACAACACAAAGATATGGCTAAAATCCAATAAGTAAAGACCATTTTCCAAAATAAATTAGCCGGTGCAAAATACACTCCGCCAATTTAGTTTCAATATCAATGCCAAATATGATACGGACAACAGCATTTGAGTGTTATCTCACATACTGCCCCTGAATATGAAGTGATCTGTGCAATTAATTAGAAAAAGCAAGAATTGTAGAAACCATAAAATATGTATCTCTTGTAAAAACGACCACAAAATAAAAACAAAGAGATCTATGATAAACCCAAAATGAAAAAATAGTAGACGGGTTTTACCAGATGGGAAGAGAGGATGACTTTGGCACCATGACCCATCAAGTACTTGATAGTTGGGACAGCAGCTCGGATTCTGGTATCATCAGTGATATTGAAATTGTCATCCAAAGGAACATTCAGATCAACCCTCACAAACACCTTCTTCCTCTTCAGATCTGCTTCCTTCAGATCACCTACACTCCTCTTTGTCGCCGCCATTCCGAATCCCTCTTTCTTTGAACAAACAAAAGTATCAGCAAGCGGATAAAATCAAACACTATTACATGCATGATGTTGTATGTTTACAAAAGAGAGGATTTTGAACTTACTATAAGATAAAAGAGATGAGATTAAACAAGTTACTGTATTAGAGATGAGACGATTCTGGAAGCACGATTGCAGTCAGTCACAGGGCAGGCTAATTCAATGGAGAAGAAGGAATATACTGTGCGAAAGATAGCGCAGGATAAGAAGGTGGATTCTTCTATAAAGAGCCTGGTGCGCACCTATAATTTCCATTTGTTTTGGGCTTGAGAATTGGGCCCAGATCCAGAATCCAGATTATTATTATTGATGTTTCGGCCCGAAAGGCACATACACCTTGTTTGGAAGGGTTTTCGGGAATCGGTTATCAAAACTCTTAAAAATCCATGTTGGAAACCCAAATCGGTTTTTGAGAACCGGTTCTCAAACCCTTCAAAAAAAAAGACAAAAAACCCATTGGGGAAACCGAACAAGCTAGGGTTTTCGAAACCCGGTTCCGAAAACCCAAACGAACAAGCCCATAATATCCCCAGCTACGGAGCATCATCATTTTTTTTACCCCGGATACAGTATTTTCTTTCTTTTATGATAAAATCCAATCCAAGTACAAGTACTCGTTACGGTTATGTGTGTCATTTTAAAATTCTTATAGTTTTTAATTTATAATGTATTTTATATATAATATGGATGTTATTTAATTGATCTCAATTAATTCTACAAGACAAAATTTTCAAAAAATTTAAAAATACTACAAATAACAGTTATAAATATTAAAAAAATGACACGATAATCACAGTGAGCTAGTAATAAATTGGGGGAGGGGAGTACTATTTGAGACTGGAGATTTATCAAACAGAATACAACCAGTGTAATCACTAATCTAGCTCCTCCACAAAAGCTCCCTGGCCGTGAAAAGTACGGTTGTAATGCAAATCTACGGCGCCGTCTCACCGTCTCCGCCGTAAGTGCTTCTCTTTGGTCTCTTTCTCTCTCTCTCTCTCAAAACTAGTTGTTCACTTTGACGTAGAATCAAATTTTACTCTGCATAGTCGTCGTCGAGGGGGCTTTTGAGAATCTGCTGATTGCATTTGGACCTCTGGTGGTATTGTTTTTTTGAATTTGGGGATTGGCCCCCCGAATATTGAATCTTCTATTTGTGGAGCTTCAGTTGACTTTCATGGAGGTTTCGTAATTTCTGTTGGGATTACTGACTCTCTTGCACCTGCTTATGTTGCAGCCCTGCTATTTTTTCCATGGTTTGTTGCCCATGTCAAATATCAAACCGATTACAATTTCCTTGCAAAGTAGACACTGGGTTTAGAGGAGGTCTCTCTCTCTCTCTCTCTCTCTCTCTCTCTCTCTCTCTCTCTCGAATTGCTCACTGAAGTTACAAAGCATCTGCCGATAAAATAAAATAAAAATAAAAAATTACAAAGCATCTTAATATTCCATTTTGGGGGTGTTATGCATCCCATGTTGAGGATGAATTCATTCCGTTTAACTGAGAAAATGGATGATTCGTTTCTTTTTGTTTGGTGAGTAAGTGAATTGAGAAGGAAATCTGCAAGAAAAGATTTGCACCAAGCAGCAAAATTTCTCCTCAAACTGAAACCAAATAAGGCCCCTTTGTTTGTGAGAACTTGCTCAATACTACTCTTACATTAGTTGAGCTTATTGTTTCGTATGAGTTTCATTCAGAAGGTTGGTTCTAATGTGCTGATTGTGCAATTTCAAATTTTCGTTGTTTTTAATTTCATTGTCACTTACATCATATCTTTATAGGAATCAGAAAGCTAAAGGTTTCACACGTGACGGCTGCCTTCTGGGAATCCATCAAATCTGGGTAATGCTGAGTGACGAATGTACACCTGCACACATAAGTAAAATCTTCCGTTGGCAATCAGCTTATGGTAGCATGGTCATTTTTAAGTTCTTTTGTCTTGTTCTTCACTTATTATTCTCTCTTTGTTTTAACCCAATGGTCTTATTAGTTATTATCAATTTGGGTTTTACATGTATATATAATATTGCAACTGCCACTTAAAAAGTAAAGAGGACTGTTATCAGTCTGACACTTTGACTTGTTTTGCTATCTACAAGTCTATGAGTTTGCAGCCATAGCTGTTTCAGCCTTATGGCACGTTACTTCCATGCCTCAAATTACTTGATGTAAATTTAAACTGTAATATTGATGTTCTAGCTTCTAAGGAGTTCAAAGCCTCTTCAAGGTCTTCAATATGTTGAAAATGTTTAGTAACTCTGATTTTTCATTACTGATCTTGACTTTATATGTTTCTCTGTATAGAATCTATAGATAACCGTAGAGCATTTAAACTAATAGAAGACTCCTACAGCAGTTTCTCAAGTGTTTGCTGACTTCACTCATAAAGATCGTAAACAAATACAATTGACGCCCTTTCTCTGCTAGAGGATGTTCTATTTGATCATGTTTTTTTCTGTGCCCTAAGCAACCAGAATGTATAAATGTGGGCATTAGAACCCCGTATGAACTATGAAGTCTGTTACGTTCAATGCTGAATGCCTGCCATGCAATTTGCCGAGTAATTTGTCCTTTTTTTTAACCCTTTTACAGTTCTTTCCATGTCGATCAAGTAATTATTGTCTTTGACACTATAGTTTATTTGCAAGGAAGAAGGATCACTTCAGGTGGAAAATCCAAAATAGGAAACTTGTTTGCAATGTTAGAGGGTTACTTCAAGTGGAAAACTTTAATTCCATATGAATTATCTTTTTCCGCTATTGCACGTCTAGTATTTCCTATATTTTTATACTTGTTGCATTTTTTTTTTTGGTTCAATGGAAATACATACTTGTTGCATATGAATATAGTTCTATTACGATTTCAACTTGTATTGGGTACATGGACGCTTAAAAAGTCCATTCTGTTGTTTTATTATCTGTCGATCTGTTTGATGCTTGGAATTGAACATGTATTGGGTGGTGGGGGGGTGTTTTGGTGTCAGTCCTTGCACCCCAAATCTTAGGGTGGGGCTCAGCTTGAAAAAGTGTTAAAATGTTTGTTCTTGTGTAGGTAAGGATGAGTACTTCCAATAAAAAAATTCTATACGTAGTACTAGGCCCTAAACGTATATTGTTATTACTAGAGACCTGATAAGTATTTGTGTTAATAGAGAGTGAAGTTAAATAGGGGTTTTAATCTTTCACTTCAGGTGAAAAACAGGGACAGCCCTTCTTGCCTATGAGAGCCTAATTTTTTTCATCATCACGTGTTGGACTGGAGTTTACAGCTGGAATACATTATTGGTGGAATGGTGGGAGATTTCTTTTGCTCAACGCTTCCACTTAATTATTCCACTGCCAGAAACAAATATATACACTTGAGAACTCATGCTGAGTCTCTCTCTCTCTCTCTCTCTCTCTCTCTCTCACACACACACACACTCACACTCACACACACACACACACACACACACACACACACACACGCACGCACACACCTCACACAATAAAGGTATGTTTTGGAGGAAGATTACACATAATACAGATGCTACAACTACTATAAGAGAGGCTTCATAAAAAACCTCCCAGCCCCCATCACAATAACTCACAATCAGGCGTAATTATTTCTAACAAGTGTGTCGGAATGCAGTGTGCTAAAAAGATAGCATGGAGTAAAGGGGGTCATGGTTCCCTGTATTGTAAGCACTAAGCAGGCTATTCCGTAGTGATACTCCTCCATTAAATCTTCTGTGCTTGCATTCTGCATTAGTTTCTGGATTTTTAATCAGCCTTTTTCTAACAGTATAGCATTAAATGCATCAAACTGCTCCATGTATATCTATGAGAGCAGTTGTATTATTCCCCCATTTCCATATCTATCGTTTTGTTAGTTAACTTTTTGCTGATGTTTGCATCATAATGCAAGATGCGTACTGCCATCAAGCTGATTTATCTCATGGATAGGTTAAAGGGCCTTATCTTGCTTTATGTTGCAGATTATTGAAGAATCCTACACAAGTTATTGAAGCACCTTCCACTGTGGAAGAGGAGGAGGAACCATTACCTGAAGAGTTGGTTCTGGTTGAGAAGAGTCACCCAGATGGATCGATTGAACAGATAATTTTTTCTTCCGGTGGAGATGTGGACGTGTATGATCTCGAAGCCTTAAGTGATAAGGTAATTTTTTCCAGAACCTTTCTGTAAGCATGCGGAGTTGGACAAATGAATCCCTTTTAAGAAGTAGTCTGATGATGTAGTAGGTGCATGAGCATGAAATCAGCTTGCATGCATCAATTTTGTGCATGCGCATATGTCGCTGCGTAAAACTATGTCCTGATTTCCTTTATCCTTGGGTCTTTGGCTCTCCCTTTTCTCAAATAAGCTCCACCCTTTAAGTAGCTTGTGAGGTTTTTTTTTGAAGGACTTGTCATGGTTGAACCAGTAAAGAAACTTCTTGTAGGTTTTTCAAACCGTTAGTTTATGAGTACCTCTCTCTCTCTCTCTCTCTCTCTCTCTCTCTCTCTCTCTCTCTCTCTCTCTCTTGTTGTGAAATTTTATTGTACTCACAAACGCACAAATCATATCAAAGTATAGTAATGCAAGTGCGAGATCGAACCCACAGGGACTTGTAATTTTTTTTATAGGAAAACTAAATAAACTTAAATTGATTAAAACCGTAACCTAATTCCCAAAAGTTGTGCTTGATTTGAAAACTAAAAATAAAATAAATAATGACAAAACAAATGATTAAACCAGCACTCAAAAATAATGGAGAATAACGGTTGAGAAAATAACTAAGGTTTCGGAATCCACACCCATAAACGTTTATTAATTAATCTTATGCAATGATTTTTCTTTTATTTCTACACAATGATTTAGAGGCTAATCTTTATCACCGCGGAAAATATTATTATAAGCACTTTTTCTTTTTAATGAAAATATGTTCTCCCTCTGCTTCAAAAGTTTAAGCCAAAATCATCCATTGTATCCGTGAAAACAAATCACAGTGGATACTCCGTACTTAAATATCAACTTTAATAAGCCAAGCAATTCGAATAATATGCAGATATCAAATCATGGAAAAAAAACCCATTCATTTCAATTGAATCCATATCCGAGTTTCATACATATTAATTAGTGAGCCAAGAACAATAAACAATTAACGCATGTAGGAAAATCATACGCATGAAATTATTCAATAAAGTTTAGGAGGTTTCATCCTCAACCCTAGTTGAGGATTTAGCCAATCATAGATAAACAAATAATGATAGTTCGACTAAAATCCATAAACTAAACCTCACAAAATGTTTATCTTGCTCTTCTCGTTCTTCTTGCTTCCCAGCCGTGGTCCGTGAACTCTGCTGCGTGGTACGTGGGATGGATCCTCAAGCCAACCCTCTAGCTGGCTTTATATGCTGCACCGAAAATTCCCCTTGATAGAAAAAGCTAAGTTTCCTTTTTATTCAAATCTCATTAAACCAAGAATTTGCCTTTGGCCCAATTGATTCCCTTCCAAATTTGTACCTAGTGGGTCCCGTTGGAAAGCGGCCAACGCTTGATTCTTCAAACTATATATGCTGGAGATTCTCTTATAGATGGACTTTCTTTTCTTGCCAAAATCAAATCCCTTATGTGATGATATGCACCACTCCAATTGGACTTCGCTCTTTTTACCTTCAAATATCTTTGCACGCCTATCACCCATTATTTAGAGTAACTTCAGCAATTCCATCTTTAAATTTCGGCAATGTTGATTTGCGGGTCCACATCACACCCTTTATTCCAACGGCTGAAAAATGAGTAAAATTATCATCTTTGCGTGCAAAATAAATAATTTAATGTAAACAAACAAAAGATAATAACAATATCCAATTAAGCATAATTAAGAACTATCTACATATGGTATTGGAGGCGGAGCTCCTATATGTCAATATTTTGTGCTCTTCATACCTCTCAGTTTGTTGAAGTTCAAAGCTTGCTTGCCCTGGTTTACTAATTTTGTTTGTTTGCACTATGCTATTAGCATTTGGGAAAATTCAGATGTTATTTCATCATGGATTAATAGGTGGGCTGGCCTCGGAGGCCACTTTCAAAAATAGCGGCTGCTTTGAAAAATAGCTACATGGTAGCTGCATTACATTCAGTGAGAAAGTCGCCTGGAAAAGGTACTTAGTAAATGAGACTATAAAAGTTATTTGCAGTCATCATATGAGTTTAATTAAATAGGTATTTTGCTGAGATTTAGTATTCCCTTGTTATAAGAAATGATGAACATCTTAGTGTACTTGGAAAGTTACTTGGCAGAGGAACATGACCAAAAAAAGCTTATAGGCATGGCTCGTGCAACTTCAGATCACGCATTCAATGCAACCATTTGGGATGTCTTGGTGGATCCCGACTATCAGGTATTCTTTGTTAGTTTTGGGGGACAACATGCTTTAAGTATGAAGAAAATTGAAGCATCTGTAAAGTATTGCCCTCTGGGCATGGCTAAGAATCAATAACTATTCTGTCTACAATGGAATCAAGCTTAAACATTCAAGCACTGTTCAGTTGCGGACCCAGAATTCTTAATGCGGGGGACCAAATCACATGTATTCATAAATTAACAACAAAATATCATCCTTATATACTAGCAACACAATTTTGAGGGAACCTTCCTTCATAATTTTTACAAATGAAACCTAAAATATAGTAGAACTAATGGGATAATTGGGAGGTGTGCGGGGGCCTGGGCCCCCACTTGCACCCCGTAGGTCCGCCCCTGAATACTTTGCCCACTGTGATCTGGGATGTGGTCTTTAGGGGCCATCTAGCTAGTTTTCCAAAATTCCAAGAAGTCTTGGGTCCTAATCACAGTTTCGTTTGAAGTTTTGTTGGTCTAGTAATGGTTTCAGTCCTACAGATAGCACGCACATCTTTTCGATGGATTAGAGAGAACATAAGAGTTCTTAGGATGTGTTGCACCTAAATACTTTGTGCATGTCATAACAAATTACTTTCCTTGGAATTTATGTAAACTGCAGAATCACTGTAAGACTTCTGTTATCTATCCGATGCAGGGCCAGGGTCTTGGAAAGGCTCTTGTTGAAAAGCTCATAAGGGCTCTTTTGCAAAGGGACATTGGCAATATTACTCTCTTTGCAGATAGTCAAGGTATAGCCACTATTGTTGTAATCTTGATATGATAAAAGTCAGGGTCCTATATGTATAATCCCGAACAAGTATTTCGTTCATCAGGAGATTCTGAAGCCATGTGCTATCTATCATAATGTTTTCTTTTTTCCTCCTATTAATCGACCAATTTAAGCTTGTATCAACTTCAATGGTAAAGAGCACAAGAAATGTCCATGGCAACTCTGGTCCTCTCATTGCACAGTTCTTTATAATAAATTTGATTTCTTCTACATTGTTTTTTACTTTGTTCTGCTACAATGTCATTGCAGTTGTGGAATTCTATAGGAATCTGGGTTTTCAACCTGACCCAGAGGGCATTAAAGGGATGTTTTGGTATCCAAGGTATTAGTTGATGCCCCAAGGCGAGGAAAGATATGTTTAGTAACATTACGTTGACTATGTTGCAAGATCAGACGGATGGGTGGTGGTGGTGGTGGTGGTGGTGGTGGTTTAGGGATCCTGTATGTATATCTCAAAAGGGGCATGAAATTTGTAACTTTGTTAATGACCTTAAAGCTTCAAATGTTGTTTTTATAGCTTGTGATATGTACACATCAAACCTTTTTTCCTCGTGCAGTTTAACCATCCATTTTAGGGGCATGCCTTTGATGTTGAATGTAATGTCGTTCCCAATGAGTATGAGGTTGGTTGAACCTTAGTTTCTGACCCTCATTATTCTTTTGTTGAATCTAATTTTCTTCCATGGAAGGCATTCTCTCTTGAAATGCACCTGATCTTCAGCCAGTAGCTTTGCTTGAATCCAAACAGAAAAAACTCACCAAACATATATACGCACACCAATCGCAGAGACAAACAAATTTTTACGTGGTTTGGCAATCGCCTATTTGATGGAGCTGACAAACAGATTTTTACGTGGTTTGATAGGAATTGTTATTTTGAATCCCACACTTCAGGCAAGTCCTTTACTCCTGGTCGCGGGGAGAAGACTTTGAGATGCTACATCACTTCAAATATCAGCCTTGGTGTGTTGAGTGAACAGAGTAGTGGAACCACACAAGGCCTCCACAGTCAACTTACAAAATACTCCCTGACTCGATATCTTCTGTTTTTTTGGTTAATAATCGGATGGTGCTACCACCGAGGTGGTAGCCTGGCTGATAGACCAGTTGGCCTTCACAAAGGAGACTCAAGTTCGAGTCTCGCCCCCGAAGTGGCATTGGGGGGTTTTGGTAGTGCTATACTACTATCAGCTTGTGCTGAGGTGGTGTTGTGGTGACGGTTTGTTCTCACGGACAGTAGCTATGGCTCAACCGGACATTCCACAGCGGGTCGGGAGGCTCTATGGTCACGCCCAAGGGGAGTTGCTACGCTGGTCACTCCCTCCACCCTTTTGCAGATAAAAAAAAAACGGATGGTGCTCAAGACTGCTACTTCATGCGAATAATAAGAGTATAGGACTGCTTCTTCAATCAAGTGAGGAAAGAAAGATAGGCCTACCCCAGCATTAGTCCCCGCTGATGGAGCAAGCAGGCAAAATTCTCCTCTTGGACTTCACAAAATACTCCTATGTGGCCCTATGCGTCTTCTTTAGTCGCTTGAATTACATCATTAATTTCCTCCGCGAACATCATCTTCCAACCATCCTCGCCAACCCACATTCAAATTCTCTTGACATATCCACCTAAGCAGCAGTAGCCAAGCTCAATCACAACTTGACCGGATAATTGGGTGTTTAATCAACTATTTACCATGTGGCGGAGCTAGAAATCCGCATCCCAAAAGATTACAAAAATAAATCAATTCGAAATCCCAATTGTGCAATGAACACCCAACAAATGGAAAAATCAAATGGCATATCTTGAAAAATGGCAAAATTTCAGCCACATCACCTAAAAATTGAAAAATCTTCCATAGTACTTGGTATGCTATACCTCGTACCACAACATTATACATAACCTGAACTCGGACGTAGATGTATATTTCAAAAATTCTGAACGGTATATTCAAGGGCCTTAACTTTGTCCTTGAATGGTATATTCAAGGGCCTTAACTTTGTCCTCACACTCTATTTGCTCATCATCAGGATCACTGTCAGCCACAATACCGGCCCCTGCTTGAAGGTGGGCAACCCATTCCCGTTGCTGCTTTTTGCCATGACGTATTCCAGTTGGGAATACAATTGTTCTCAATGCTAGGGCAATATCCATATCTCCGAAGAAGGAAATGCTACCAAATTCACCACTATATGGCCCCCGTCTTGTGACTTCTAGTTGATAAATCAACTCCATGGCTTTCACCTGTATTGCAAGCAGTACAACAATTCACCATATATGTACTTACAGGTTCTACGGCCATGCATACTTACAAAATTACGACTAATTAATTGGTCAATTTGTCTCTACTCGACAAAGGAGTGATTTTCGGAAGCAATCTTGATGTCAGTTCTTATAAAAGGAAAAAAAAAAACACTTCATTAGGATCAGGTATTGTGTTGAAGAAGCAGGTTTCGGAGATGATGGCCTCAACCACACACACCAATCAAAATTAGCCTTGCATTCAACCTTTGCTAGGTTCAGAACCATTCCAAAGCTAACTATACTTCAACAGTTCAACTAGAAGTGTGTACTTCATATGCATATGCAGAAGAAAGTAGAATAGACTACCACTGGCATGAACATATAGTTCAACAATGATTGATTACCTAAAACCCTTAAAACCTAAACCACGTGCATTATTGTATACAGAAGAGGGACGGTGATACAAAACCTTTGGTGCCCCACTAACAGTTCCCACAGGCAGTGCAGCCCGCAAAGCATCCCAGCTACTTAAATGATCGAGCAACTCTCCAGTAACCTGCAGAGACAGGTATGAACTGTCACCAAATCCATCAATTGTGAAACATACAACAAAACTGTCATCTTTCTCCAACTCGCACTCTTTTGAACGATAGAGAACCTTTTATGCTAAGGTGTCCGAATGTCTGTGTTTGTCACTTCCATATTATATGGTACTCTGAGGATAATGTATGAGCTATAATATATATGGTACTCTGATCATAATGTATGAGCTATAATATATATGGTACTCTGATCATAATGTATGAGCTATAATATATAGGCAACTGGCAAGTGCCCGCATAGGGGGACTACTATCATACCAAATGTCGTTCAATCTATCCCTTGCAGAAGGATATGATGTCGGGTGCCATTGATCAAGAAATTTACGAAATTTGAATAGCAAGAAAACAAAGTTCAAAATTCAAATCCCTCCATCCACATTGGAAACACTAAACACGGCAAGGAACAAGTACCGTCGAGCTGATGTGCATGACATGGGAATATCGTTCAATGTTCATGAACTTATCAACACACACAGTACCAGGTTTTGAGACCTGCAAGTATAGAATGTATCAGAACAAGATAGTGGCAAAAAATAAAAGCTTCCACCAGTGGCAAGAAATCAAAGACAGCACATGGGTATCCAGAATGCATGTATATGAATCCACCAATGTGATGTATTACCAGGTAACATGATGCAACAGCGGCAGAGCCACCCCAGGGCCACCGCGGGTACGGGCCCCCTCAATGAACCTTTTTTTTACAATTTTGTTTATTTTTTTCCCTTTGGGAATTTGGTAGTTTTAGTTTATTTGAATCAAACAATTATTGCTATTAATGTAGTTCAATCAACTAGCTCGCGCAACTACACGAATTTTATTTTTTTTCTTGAAAAATAAGGTGAATATTATCTACTTTATATAGGTTCCACTTGAATAGTCAGAGTCATTTCTTAACGTCTAAACCTTTTAATTATTTTTTAATATCTCAACTAGATATCCATTTCATGCTTAATCAAACTATCTAATTTAAAGCAAGACACATGTTATTTGTTCAAATATCTATGAAATAAGAATGACTTGGTTGAATTGTTACAAAATAAGCGCCAATGTTTCAGATCATCGAAGTAAAAATCATCTTCAACTTTTCAAAAGTGAGTAATCTTCACCCAGAATGGGGAATGAGTAATGTTCATCCGCTGCTTAAGTGGGTAAACAAAATAATACTCTCAAACCTGAAAACTCTCCTCCTTTTCTCATGATGTAACAACCAATACGCAAACCACTGTCGCATCGCCAACAACCATCAAGTCGTGGGTCAGTGGCATGTTGTCGCGGGTTGGCTGTCACCAAATTTTGTGTTTTTATAGTGCCCCCAATGATGTATTTTCTTGCCTATGCCACTAGATGCAACCTTACGTCCAATGGATTTCCTAAGCAACATAAATTTACTAATGCACAATTTTGATATTCCCTATCATTAATGATGATTTCAGATCAACATCCAATGTCTCTCATGGCTTTCTATCTGAATACTGCTGAAGGGGGTGACAAGGCTGACAAGGTGTTTTCTGAGGATAAGAAATGCATTGCAACTTCAAGTCAGCCCTACAGTAGAATAGATAAAATATTCTTGGCCATCAATCATGCAGCACAGTCGTTCAAGGAATTTCGCAACATGATTCACTGTTTTGGAGGTTTTGATTTACATATATATAGAGACACCCTGCATGTCTGATTGGCAATGAACTTCATCAATTTATCACCAAGTTTTATGCAGAAATTCAGGGAAAACTTAATATATGAAATATGAAATTTTCTTTAAAGAAAATTTAGATTTATAGCAACATAATCTAAAATAGTAGGATAAACCTTTCCAACATCATTCCTTGCCAAGTCAACCAGCATAATGTGCTCTGCGCATTGCTTTTCATCATGGAGAAGCTGTTTTTCCAACATATAATCTTCTTTGGGTATCTTCCCTCTCCTAACAGTCCCAGCAAGAGGTCGATTAGTGATCTTTCTCTGGCAACAAGAGTGCCAATGACAATATTAATGCTAATGTATACTATTATAAAGCAACTACTTCCCATTTGGTGAAGCCTTTTCACTTTTCAAAAAAAGCCCGTAACTTTGAATTTGCTTTACATCTATTAACCTGGTAACCACCCTCCTCCACTTGCTCACTCACCTAGTGAGTCGCACACAGTCTAGGTAAGTGATTTAACCATTGCAAAGTATATGTTTATGAAAACACGATTGTCTTGTGACAGAAGACGGGTGGAAATTGGAACATACACACATAAGAATTTTCTTTGTCATCAAAAGAAGAAGAAAAAGACAAGATTGATTTCTAAATACTTCTTGGATAGTTGACGTAGTTTACCTTCCTCACACGAGTAAGAATTTCTGGACTTGAAGCAACCAAAATACACCCTCTAGCCTGATCATCGAAATTGTTCAGTGTAAAATCAGAATGACATTGTAAATCAATCATACAAAATTAAAAACAAGTTCCAGATAAGAACAAACAGACCTGTAAATAAGCCATATATGAAATTGGATTTACGGTTCTTAATGCCCTATAGACCATAAATGGATCTGCAAAAGTTCACAGCTCAAATCGCTGACTTAATACAATCTGAAAAATATCCCCTGCAAGTATATGTTCTTTAGCTTGCAACACTTCCTCCTTGTATGCTTCACTTGCCATGGTTGATTTCTTCAAGGACGAATTAAAAGCGCTAGTATTTAGTTCAACCGAAACTGCAGTCAGCCATTGGCTGAAATAAACAATTCAGCAGAATACTGAAAATAACCGATAAATAGAAATTCGGAATGGTATGGCTTATTAAGAAAAACTGTGTAATTACTCACGGAACTGTATCAAGCACTCTAGAGACTAAAGAGTCCAGCAGGTGCATTCCATCCTTAAAGGCCTCCTCAACAGAAGAAAATTGATCTAAGAATACCCAGCGCATCACATGTGTTTTCTGAGGTTGTAAAACACCACGTATAAGGAAACTCCATATTCAAAACAGAAAACATCGAATTGAAATAAAAAAAATTGCCTGAGTATTTCATATGAACTGAATTCAACATTGTGCTCTATAATTTAAATGCATAGACTATCTTCTGACAAGCAGAAGAGCTCGAGTGAACAGGTTTCCATTGAGATCAAAACACTAAAAAGAAAGACAAAGGAAACCACACAACTAAAACATGCAAACTGTTAGGTAATGTACCTATGTCGTAAAGAGAAATGAAAACAATAAATATACATAGAAAACCCCTAAAACCAAGTCTTATTTATGAGAAAAAAGAGAACCTTCTCCACATGATCAAACACGATCACCTCATCATAAAGACCTAAATGAATATCAGGAAGGTTTCGATCATCCTTTGGGGCACTTGAGAATGGTAGCTTCTTCTCTACATATCGCACTGTATCATATGAGAAATAACCAACCCATCCACCTGGTCAAGAAGAATGCACATTTACTAAACACAATTGACTTGGTAGTGCATTTTCTACAAGGTGTGACTCATAAATCTCAGGTGAAACTATAAATCAAAAAAGATAAAGAGCTCAACAGAGAACACGATTGCAACATTGAAGGGAACACAAAAAAGACATTATAAGACAAAAAAAAAGGGGGCTATATGAGTATATTCTTTGGCAATTCAAAAAAATAGAGCCACAATACATCTTGAACCACATTTAGTCATGTAGTAATTCACCTATTCCCTATGATACTCGGTGTATTTATAAATCCAAAGATCTTACCACAGAATGCTTCAGGGAGCTCATCAAGACGTTGTGGCTTTCACTTTTCCATAATCCTCCGAGGAACAACCATTGGATCCTCTACAAACTCCTCCGTTCTCCACCCTTCCCTATGGTCCATAACCGTCACCATATTTTCGTATGCCATGATTTCCATCCTCGGCTGAGCCCCAACCACACTAAACCGCCCCTAAAATACTCAAACCAACAAAGAAGAAACATATCTCAGTACTTTGTTAATTCCCCGAGAAAATGTCAGCAGGAAATTGAAATGTTTTAGCTAGGTGGCTTGAACATTGCTTTGACCGCTAGCTTTATTTCTTTGAAACCAAAATTTGCTTAGAAAACAATAAAACTACTTTCCAAAATATTACATTAAGCAAGAAACTTCTTCATCGTCCCAGCTTAGGCATCTGCATCGGAGTAGCTAAAAGTGTGTCCATTATTTTACAAAAAGTTAGAAAAGTGGGACCAAATTCTAGGTATTAAGAGTTTGTTCATATTTGTTAGTGAGTCAAATGGGTACCACAATGGATATGCTGAAGTGTCCTTAAAGTTTATGGAAAACTATACAATACATAAAAGGCAAGTGATTTTTGCGGCAAATAAGCCCGAGTTCGGACACGGTGTTGGAGAGATAGACCAAGAATTAAAGGGGAGTCAAGTGGATCGCATCGAGAGGGAGCGAGGCCCAATGGTTCACACATGAGGGGGAGATTGTCATGAACATGTGTTAAGGATCGAGTCCCACATATCATAAATAGAGAAATAGTTGGACCTTATATACAATTGGGTGACTCACCACTTACAAAGGCTTAGCCTTTTAAGTGGTCATGGGTCATTAATGAATATTGAGTAAAGGTGATGCGGTGTGGACTCCGTGGACACTCGCAAATGGATTGGGCCTACGCGCACATGGGAAGAACCTCAGGCGGATCAGACTCTCCAACACCACCCCTTTTTTTAGGTATGCACCCTTTTTTTCTTTTAGTAAAATTTTCACTAAAAGACAAAAAAGAGGTGCATATATGAAAATTGAGGTTTGAAAATCATTTCCCTGCATCAAAAGTGCAAAAATTAAACATAAAACCCACTTCACACACACATACTCTCTCTCTCTCTCTCTCTCTCTCTCTCTCTCTCTCTCTCTCTCTCTCTCTCTCTTCCCTCCGCCTCTTAGGGGGTGTTTTGGCTAAATAAGCCATTTGGCTTATTTTTGTGTTTTCATTAAAAAAAATCTTGCATTTGTTAGTTTCACATCAATTTTTTGTGGATTTTTAGTTCAGTAAGACTATGTTCTTGCAGTAGAAATTAGGCGGTAATTGATCCCCTTGTTGTCCATGACAAGAGGCCCTTTCTGGTCTCTATGACGCATCCTACAAAGATAGATGAAAAAACATTCAGAAAAGAAAGTGCAAGGAATTGGAAAAAACACTCAAAAAAGGCAAGGTAGGAGAGATTATTTTTCGATTCTCTTTTCCTGATACATTTCTCTCTTGTTTTAGCTAAGAGATAAGATAGTCCCGTCCGGTTGTTTGTTCTTCTTTGCCTTTTCCTGATATTTGAGAAACAGCAAGGAGGTCCCATTTGGTTGTGATTTGCAAGAGAAGTTATAGTGAAGGTTTGACTTCTTAGGACCTCCTTCAAGTTGCAGAACTTGAGTGGATCTTCTAAGCATCTTTGAAGTCCAAGAACAGTTGTTTGTCACAAATCACAAGTAACAGATACTACGTTTAGGCATACAATTACAGGCATGCATCAGACATGTAAATTTGTTCTCGCGTCTGTACTATATCCTTCTCAAATATTTTGGAAGCCATGATTTTAGCGTGTTCATGTAAAAAAATTTGAGTTTGGAACACAAGTTTTTACTTTTCCTATTCCTCTTGTCAAGAAGAATCACCAATCCACAAAAGTCTGAAGCGAAACTAACAAATCCTATAACAATTTAAAACACCCCTTGGTTGGACACACCTGCTGCAGATGAAAACAAGCCAAATAATAAAAGGGTCTTGCTATTGTGTACCCGGATCACGCCAATTTTTTGTGGATTTTTAGTTCAGTAAGATTTTTTTGCTTCATTTAAAAAAATTTGAGTTTGGAACACAAGTTTTTACTTTTCCGATTCCTCTTGTCGAGAAGAACCACCAATCCACAAAAGTTTGACGCGAAACTAACAAATTCTATAACAATTAAAAACACCCCTTGGTTGGACACACCTGCCGCAGACGAAAACAAGCCAAATAATTTTGTATACCCCGGAAATTTATCCCGAACAATACCTTGAAAGTGAAATCAGTAGTTCATATTCACTGGGAGGTGAATCTGAACCACTGAGGGTGAATATAAACCACTGATTTCACTTTCGGGATGACAGGAAGCATTGCTCTGTACTCTGTACCGGGTGAATCTCACCCATTGGATGCATTTTCATGTCTGATTTCATATTTTGTTTTCATGTATTGTACCATTCCTCTTGGACACATACCTGCTGCAACCCAGGCTCCACCGACTCAAACAAGAAGCTGGGAGCGTCTCTTTCATCTTCCTTCACCAAACAACGGTATGCCGTCTCCGGCGTCAGATGACCACCAAAAGGGATACTCCGGTACAGAGGAATCAGATTCCCCCCGTGCTTCGCAGCTTCCCTGAACTTGCTCCAATGGTCCACTGCACCAACAAGAATCACTCCTCCAATTAATGCGCATTATTACAACAGACAACAAATAAATAAGAAAAAAACAGAGAAGGTAATTACTATCAAGTACTAGTACAGTATAAACTGGTGAAAATTGGATTTGCATGCACCTGATGATGAGAGAGTTTCTGAGCATCTGGGCGGGCGGAACCGGACGGTCGGAAGAGGGCGAGAGACGAGGTTGTTGGCGCGTAAGTACCAGAGGGCTGGGGGTTGAAGGAAATTGGACAGAACGTAGACATGCCCAAGGCTTCCATTTGAGAGAAACAAAAAATCCTGATCAGAAAACAAAGTAGTATAAGTGATTACTTGCAATCTAGTACTACTATTTAATTACGAGAAGGGAGGTCAATCCGAATCTCCTTCTGATTTGGTTGTCTACTACTCCTAATAAAGTAAGGAATCATTCAAAGAACTCAAAACTATCATTGTGGAGTCGGTTTTGATGACAGAGTTTGATTGTGTCAAAAAAAAAAACAAACAATGATAGAGTTTGAGCCTGTCAGCCTGAAGCAAGACGTATCTGGAGATTGCGAAACTGGTAGCGAGAGAGAGATGGAGAGAGACAAAGTTAGGAAATTTTGGGACAGGCATACCCAGAAAAAGAAAAACACACCGAATTTAAAAATTAATAGCTCATCTTCACTTGGAGGAGAATCTCACCACTAATTTTTCACATTCCGAATAAATTCTAGGTATTTTGGTGGGGTTTGGTGTTAGAAGTAAACTAATTTTTTTTACTTTTTGATACTTTAAATACTTTCTCCGTCTCAATTTTATAGTTTCTTTTGAGAAATTTCAACTTAATAAGGAGACATAATCATTGTACTTTTAAAAATATATTTTTCTTATTTTACCCTACAATCATTATACTTTTTTAGGCTCTGTTTGATACTGTGAAAAATAAAGGAAAAGGAAAAGAAAATAACAGATTTTCCTCTTCCTTTGTTT
The DNA here is from genome assembly GCA_036023075.1 of Gaultheria prostrata. Lineage (NCBI taxonomy): Eukaryota > Viridiplantae > Streptophyta > Magnoliopsida > Ericales > Ericaceae > Gaultheria > Gaultheria prostrata. The sequence continues at coordinate 55,099 of JAXBDA010001274.1, forward strand.
GGGTTGAGAGGAAAAGGAGAAGAAAACTAACTAAACTAAACTATTTTAACTAAAAAAAATCCTCTTCACTTCCCTTCTCTTTCCCTCTTTTTTATTTTCCTTTCTTTTCCCTACCTACCAAACAGAACCTTACTTTTTTATAATTTTTAATTTCAAAAGATAAGGGTATAAAAGGAAATTCATTAACAATTACCCATTTAGTTTTGAAGTGGGACAATATTTTTGGAACTGCTAAAAGTGTCAACTTGGAATATGAAATTGGGACGGAGGGAGTCATTGTACTCATATATAAAATACAAATTTTTTAAACACCAAAAAATAAAAAGTTTAATTTACTAGTAGTATTACACCTCTTTTTATGGATACTAAAAATTTTCCATTTTGGGAGGAACGAACCCCGGCTATTTAAAGGTGGTCTAAAATCCGTCAGACGAAAGGACTATTGAGATTGTTGCTCATGTCATCCAACCCCCTATTCGGCTATTTCATAACCACAAATAGCCCAATGGGCTTGTCAGAATTCAACGTAAACTATGACTCCAAAAACCCACCTCAAAAACATGTTCGAGCTTAATTGGTTTATGAGACGAATCGATTTCAAACGAGTTTTAATTAAGCCAAACATGAACCGATTCCAAGTAGCTTGATATTTTTATCCATGAAAAGTAGAATATTGAGCCAAGTAATTGGTTGTTCGAGCTTGGATTGAAACCTTAAGGAGTTTTGAAAAAATACTCAAACTTGATTTGTTTTAGTAACAATCTTAAACAAACACCTACAAGTAAAAAATGAATCGTATAGCTTGGTTTGTTTAGCAGCCCTACAATCCCTTGACATAGTATCCGCACGGAAATCCCAATATTGCCCTCTGGATTCACCCGCAGGGCCGGCCCAGACCTAGGGCATCCAAAAAACTCATAAAATTAGAGGCACTCCTATACATTTTAGTATTAGGCTTGACTAGAATTCTTTTTCTAGCCCAATCCACCAAAACATTTATAAGAGGCGGCCCAAAAAAGTAGAAGCCCAAGTTAAGTGCAAGAATCGCTGGGTGGGGTCTGCTTATTATATAAGCTTCCTCATCTACAATTTCTTCAGTTTCCTCGATTTGCGACTGCTGCAAAGACTTTGCACAGCCTTCTTTGCAAGCCTTTCCTTTCCTTTGCTTTTGCTACTCTGTCCCACATCAACAACTTAGAATCCCACTACCCATATAGTAAAGATAATTGATTTTGACCGCTCATTTTTTTTAGAATTGCTCTAAAAATCAGCTCAATCAGATATGGGGTGAGGATTCTTTTCCAACATTCATAGTGCCGAATTGAGTGGCTCGCCTTGAGAATTCTAAAAAAAAAAACATTACCGATGTTCAATTGTGTTGATTTTTTATAAGATCATATAAAAATTCACTATCTTTCACAGTAAAAGTAATAAACAACTATCGCTTTTTAGTAGCTTGTTTTTTTTAGTAAAACTTTAAATTGCTAGAAAAAAAATTTAGGGCACATTTTTTAAATTAGGCCTAGGGTACCCAAAATTCTTGGGCCGGCCCTGCTCACCCGGCGACCGAACCAAGCTCAACATCGGCAGCAAGCTCCTCGAAATCACCGTCTCTACACTCCAATCCGGCGAGCAGACTTCTCCCCTCGAAAGGTCACACGCAAACTTCTCTCTACAGTCCAATAAGAGAGAAGTTTTTTTTTTTTTTCCTTTTAATTTGTGATGTGTGCTCTTTGCTACAAAAATGGGAATTTTTTAAATGCAATCAAATTTTTCCTCGTAATTTCTGATGTGTGCTGAGAAAAATTTCACTGTATTTAAAAAATTCCCATTTTTGTAGCAAAGTTACACAAAAGCCCCTGATTTAGCCATCAATCAGGACGGAGTTAGATATAAGGACCATTTAGAAACAATTTTTATACATTGAGAACTCAATAGACTCGATTTCTTTATTGGAGACCAAAGTGCCACTTCGTTAATACCAAGTTACCAACGGTTAGAATAAACCCCAAAGATATTGATAACCACTCAAATTATTATTTTTTTAATGATCACCAAAGATATTGAGGCCTCATTTTGCTAAATGGTTTATTTTGGTTTATTGATATTTTGGCTTTTTTTTTGTTGAGGAAAAAATAAACCAGAGCATTCCGCTAAGGGGTTTATTGATTTTTTGGTTTTTTGACTTTTAGTGTATGTATTGTGAGAGAATGACCTGCCTCAAAAAACGTAAAAAGTGAAAACAATAAACCCATGTTGTTGAAGGGATTCCTCTACCGGCATTTGTCAAAGACGAGGGTCCACAACCTGAAAAACCATGGGCTATGTACAGGCCGGTACAAAAATTGGGGAAGCCTTCCCTCCCGCTCCAAGCCAATGCTGAAAAGCACCAATAAGGATACAGAGTAATTTTATACCCAGAATACCCCTACATTTAAGCCCATGCGCGTCTATATTATGATGTCGCCTGCACATCAGTATAGAAAAGTTGATCCATCTTTATCAAAGTGGGCCCCCTTCCAAGGCAGATTTCACATGCCACCGTACGAGTAATCAAACCCACCACCGTCTCTCTCCTCTACTCTCTTTTCTGCATCCATAACTCTCTGCAATTCTCTCTCCCTTTTTAATTTTGTTGTATTTGCTAGGAGTACTTCCCAATAAGATAGAGCAAGCCTCCACCCTCTTCGTTTTCCTCCGTCAATACTCCCTTTTTCTGCCGCGCCTAAATCGGTTTCCTCGAGACGGTCGCATTTCTTAAGCATGATCAAGATCTGTTCCTCGCGTCTCCTCTTTACCCGACGTTATCGCCAGCGTTCATCCTTCTCGGCGTCCGATCATGTCCGACGTCTTTGGCACTGGTCTGTTATCTACATCTCCTCCGGCGGTCGATTTCTGCCATGTTTTGTGGGGACTATTGTTCGAGGTCTGCTCCACGTG
>JAXBDA010001275.1:0-58027 GCA_036023075.1 Gaultheria prostrata
ACCGTACGGTATGCCATGGATACCGTACGGTATCACAAATCAGGAAAGTAGATCCCGTACGGGGTGAGGATTTCCATCAGCCACTTGCAGGCTACTCAAAAAGCTATCGTCACCTGTGTAGGGCTCCGCAGACCTGTCAAATCAATACAGAGAGGTGGTTAATGAACCCTGAACATATACCGTACGGGAGTTTGACTTGGTCACACATACCGTACGATATGTGAGCACTGGTTTGACCAGTTTGACTTGCTCCCGAGGTCTTGGAAATGTTACCGCATGCTTAAATTGGGGTGTCTACAAAACTCATAAAAACAGAGGGATTGAAGATCCAAACCTGAATATGCGATTTTCAATATCGCGGAGTCAACGTCTGATAAGGTCAACCGCCTGGGAGAAAGCCCAATTTCTCTTAGGCCACCTATTTAACCTTGTTCTGAATTCTCTTTGTGTTTTTTGAAAATTCAATCCACTTCGGCTGAGGTGCTGATAACTGGCTAGACTCCAATTCTTACTCTAAAACAACTACCAAGCAATTCTAAAGGATTTCAATTACGTAAAAATGTCACGAAATTACTAAATGACAAATAAGGAACTTACAGATGTCTACTTAAGTGTGTGTAAGTGTATGGAGAGTACAAGAGAGCAAGATAGGAGTGAGAGTGTGTTCTTACTATGTGGTTTAGAGATGAATGAATAGTTCAAAAACTTAATGCAAATATTGTTAGACCAAATGGAGTCAATTATCATTAGCCAAAGTAATTTCACAGTTATTTCACCCCTTTTAACTATTCATGAATGAAACAGAAATTTGAGATTAGTAAATCAAGAAATCAAACTAATTAAGCTGATGTCAAACATCATCAAGAATGGAAAGTATATAAATCGGTGGGAAGTAGTAAATCCCCCGAGAAGGTATCAACTCCTCCCTCTACTAAGCTTCACGGTAGAAGTTGATGGGTTATTGTAGTGGGCCGAATTATAAAGATCATAAAGGTCAAGGTCGGTCCAGACCAAGACCCAATCATCAAGTGAAACAGGCTCATCTCCCAATAGATGGGTGAACTGTGATCCAAGCCCCAATCATCAGGTGAAACAGGCTCATCTCCCAACAAATGGGCCAAACTGTGATCCAAGCCCATAGGAACTATGCTGAGACAGAATGAATCAGTACGAAGAGAAGATGAAACGGCATCTCGGCTGAGATGAATTAGATCCATACGAGTCATCCAAGCCGGGTAAAACTCGCGAGGAATACGGAAGAGAGAATTTGAATGGAATGTAGTTTGTTACTAAGAAGATTAATGGATACTTGCCGTTTTAACGACTTCTTTGGAAACAAAGTAAAGACTTGAAAAAAAATACTAAAAGGTTTTATTAGTCTTCAAATCAGTACAATCAACAGAACTCAACTTACAAACTAGTCCGTAAACTGGTAATTGAAGGACAAGAAATTGAAAGACAGGAAAAGTAAATGAGGATAATGTGAAGGACAGAGAAAGTAAACGACTTCTGTCCATTGTTTCCAACCGATTACTCCATTTTTTCATCACATTCCGAAACAATGTATTTTTCTCAACGGAGCGGGACTTCTGGCCAAATCACAATAACCTTTAGTGTTTGTGTTGTATGAGTGAGTAATCAATCCCCAATACGCATCAGTCATAACTGCTTAACATACTTAGCAGCCTAATATGTTCTAAATGGTTTAAAACAATTAAGAGTATCTGCTAGTTTTCGATCAAAGAAGTTCCCCAACGTTATTAACTACTACGGCTTGCACTTGCGGAGTTGCAGGACCTCTCCTATTCCTCAGCTAATTTTTTCCGAACTTTTGGATCCCTCCCATCTACCCAGTTAGGCTCTATGTCCCTACCTTTTTTGAGATACCTCAACCTGTCATGCCATCCTCTTGATCATTCTCTGTTGGTCGCTTCAAATCCGATTACCCATATTTGATCTTGATTTGGCGAGTTTCGAAAAATTTTCTGTCTCACATCTCAAATGCTTAATCTGAGGGCAGCGCTTCAAAATTTTATCAAAGCCCTCTTTTCTCAGTTCAGCAAATCCACTTACCTTGAGTGTATGCAAATTCGGGAAAGCAGCCACTATTTCTTTCAGCAACTTATCATTTAGACTCCAAGGAGTACATCTCAAATCCAAATATCTAACTTGATTCATGACAAAATCATCTTGAACCGTTTCCAAAGAGTCTATGCTCGATCCTGCTCTCAGTGTAATTTCAGAAAGGGCAGGACATTCTTTTGCAAGCACGGAGAAAATGGCGGTGAAGGAGGAACAGCAACCAAGGTCTATGGCTTTAATATTTGGAAGACATTGGCATATCTCACTCATTTGATTGTCATTGAACAAATCCCCACCGTATAATGTAAAGTGCTTCAAAGTAGGACATGCACGTAACATAGTTGTAACTACATTGATGTTGATACCATAGAGACAGCGTAGCTCGAGCTTCTCCAATAGGATGCCTGCTTTTGCAATGGAACAAACAAGCCATTCTCGATGAACCAAAGAATCGCATATTATGAGTTCCCTTAAACCTGTTGCAGATATATTCAAATCATCAAAAGTGAAGGATGAATCATCATCACGGAATCCTGCTCGGAGAGAAATTAAGTTTGTGCTATGGCGAAGTATAAAACAAATGCCTCGTCTAGTAATATCGCAAAGACGACAATGGATTTCAGTCAGATGCACACAATTGGATGAAAGAGCAATGAGAGAGCGATCCGAACAACCTTTAATCCCGGATATATTAACTCTACGCAACCCCTGAAGTTTATGCGAGATTGCCTCTATCCCTGCATCAGTTACCATATGATTTGATAATTTAGGATACCGAACTTCCGAATGTTCAAACTTGTTCCGGGGATATTGGATGTCTAGCTCTTCAAGTCGTGGTAAAGCATAAGCTATGTCAACAAGGTCAGGATCGCAGAGCGCACCGAATCGAGTGCATCTTAAAACCTTCAAATTACTCATGATGCAACCCAATCTCCTAAAGCTAGCCGCAGATGGAGAAATTGGAAAACCATCGAAACAGATGGATTCAAGATTCAAACCTGAATAGGCAATTTTAAATATCGGGGAGTTGACGTCCAACAAGTTCCACAGCGGAGAAAGCCTAATCTCTTTGAGGTTTCTGAATCTTTCAAGGGCTCTGCATAAGGCATCGCACCAACTGGAATCGGCGCGTGGCAGATTGTTATCGGCAACAAACTTTCTTCGCAAGCTATTGGTGATTGAGAGGAATTGCTTACAGACCAACGAAGGCGATTCTAAATCGTCATAGTTGTCGTAGAGTACAAGCCGATCCAGTATTGATTCCCACAATTCTTCAGGCAGTTCATTGCATCTGCCTTTCATGTTTTTTCGACAGGAAAAATAAAACAGATGATCGAGAAAGAAAAGGAAAGATGGAAAGTAGTCAATTGGAGAGAGAGGAGTACAATATTAGTATTACGGATGGGAAATAAAAATACAAGACTTATCTATTTATAGACAAGTAAGGAGACTTCAGATGGCTTTAGGATTTCCATGAAATATAAATAGGATTTCCATGAACTCCCTATTAGTAAACGAAATTTCCTATTCCCGTTAGGATTTTATTTTCTCATTAATTCTATAGGAGAAGGGAAATTGGCAAACCGGTATTGGTAAAATGTTTCCTAATAGAACTCCCTATTAGAAGGGAAACAATAATGCTACAGACACATGCAACCAGCCACACCCATTTACAGGGCCGCCCTCCAGGACTCTCGGTCCCTCTCTTCTTTCCTCATCTCTCCCCCCCAAACCCACTTCCATTCTCTCCCTAAACCCACCGATCAAGCTGGCAATCAACGCGGTATCTGAATTCAAGCCCTACAGATTTGAGCTTTAAAAAGGAGTAATTTCCCCATTTTTGTACCCTATAAGTTGTTTGAAATCAAGGCTTCATATCTAATCAAATGAGTTCGAGTGACCCCCATACTCCCGCCCAAGCTCATAATCCATTAGATATCTAAATTTCGAGCCTAATCTACCAGATTTGAGTTTGAATTGATTGATTCCCCCATTTTTAAGGAAAGGGGACCCTGTAGTGCTCAAAATGTACTACACGGTGCAGTGCACATTATTTGGCCATCCATTTCGACAATGCAAGGCTTGGATTTAATCTGAGAGATGAATTAAATCCGTCGATTGTTTGAATGAAATCCGAGCCGTACGTTGTCAAAATGGACGCCCGGATCCAACCCCATTTTTAAACCCTAAGTTGTTCGAAACCAAGTCTTGATGCCTAATCGATCGACTGAGTTCGATTTAGCCACCGTGCCATTTTGACTACAGGTAGAAACGTCATAGTTCAAATTTGCATCATGTTCTTTAGATTTGATTGAAGACTCTTGAAATCTTCTCATTCATAGAGCTAAATCGACCCATTTCAGAGGCACTCCAACCATCTGCACGTGTTTGAGGGAGGTGGGTTTAGGGGAGAGAGAGAGAGAGAGAGAGAGAGAGAGAGAGAGAGAGAGAGAGAGAGAGAGAGAGATTTTGAATTCGTTTAGAAATTAAGGGAATGATAATGTAGTGGGACTAGGGTTGGGATTGCTTGTAACAACCCTCGGGTTGGGTAATCCCATTGTTTTGTGGGATTGAGAAACCCATGGGATTGCTAATCCACCCCACAACAATCAAACCAAACATGTTCTTTTGAGGGTTATCAAACACACCCCTACTGTATGCAAATTGGTGCAAGCGACTACCATTTGTTTTCAGAAGAGAACTCTCCCATTTGAAACAAAATTGCGCGCCAAGTCATTTAGGTTTCGTTTTCTCGTAGCTTCCTGATTTCCCATCCTGATTTGGAAGAGCAAGTTCACACACAAGTCATTTAACATGTTACACTAAAAAATTATGAAAATATACAGTAAAGCGATGCATCACTGCAGCTCAAAGCTGTTGCTAAGAAATGGTAAAGTTATTTTTTGTGCCAAATTTGGCAGCAACTTTGGTTTTACCTAATTTGCCATGTCGTCCAGGCTAATAGGCCTCCATCGAGAAATGACATGAGTTTGATTTAATAATCTGAATTTAACATAATATAGCGTGTAAATGATACCACCATCGCTATTTTTCGCCTTCATACCACGGTAGCAAGCCATGCATAAAATGACTTTGGCAAAGTCATTTGGGCACCAATGGGTGCACTTGCTCTTAGCGGTCAAAACCACCCGGATATAGCATGGCCCTTCCGCCCCGTTTGGATGCCGGAGATAATTTTGGGTGGATTTGTAATGAGGGCGGATTAGGAGGTGGATTTGTAGTGAGGGTGAATTTATAGTGAGGGTGACTCCACCTCTTAAGAAAGGTGGATTTGTATATGACGTGTTTGGATGATATTTTGAGAAGGGGGATTTGGAAGGTGGATTTGGTAGGATAAGAGGGCAAATGACATAATTGCCCCCAGGTTGTTATTTTAATATTAGATATAGATTAATTTCATTATAATTCAAATAAATACATAATAAATAAATAAAAAGATAATAAATTCATAAAAATATTACATGTAGGATCCGAAATTTTTTGGTGTGAGAATTCGAAATAAAAAACACAATCCGAATTACATGCATATTAGAAAACACAACACTCAGTATTGTAACAATTAGAAATTAAAAAAAAAAAATAGTACCAATCGTTAGAAATCACAGCCACACTTGATCATTTTTGCCCCTTGGCTGTATCGACATGTACTGGATGTCTGGATTCTTCCATTATCATTTTTCCCCTTTGGTTGTATCGGCTCTCTCTCTCTCACTCATAAAAACTGATCGAGGTCTTGTTTATGGAGGTCCGGTGACTGAAAATCCAGTCCGGCGTCTGGAAATCAGATTTTGTTTCTACCTATTCATCCTTTTAATTTCTTGTAAGTTAAAATCGGATCTGAAAATTGTGTGTGTGAAATTTCTCTGCTTCTCTCTCTCTCTCTCTCTCTGAGATTTTGCCCAGATTTGGAGGGGTATAATGGGAAGAAAATCAACCAAATCCACCCTTGTTAGCTAACGACAGGGTGGAGGCTGTCGTTAGCCAACGAAGGTGCAACCGGAGTTGGATGCCGAACAGTGACCCAAATCCAGGGGCCAAAATTGCATCCAAACGGGGGAGTAGCGTGAGCCCGGGATTACAAATCTGGGCACAAGCCAAATCCGGCATCCAAACAGGGCCTTCATATGGCAATATGGGTCCACCCATATCCAGAGATAGGTTGCATTCCCAAACTTGGATATACAATCTAGGGTTCTAAATAATCCCCCTACAACCAGAAGTACATACCCCTCCCCATAGTTAAATAATCTCCAGCCCTCTGAAGCCGGCCGTTATTTATCAAAATACTAACCATTTTATCCTCCATAAATGAATGATACTACCGAATGTGACATAGCTAGGGTACTGAAAATCAGTTTTTGTTTCCTGCTAACAGGGAGGATCACGTGTGAAATTCTTTATTGTGGTCTGGACTATGCTAATGCTATTCACTATTCATATACAAAATAAATTTGCTTATTGGTTTGAAAGTTCTAATATTAATTTCTGTTGGACAAGCATTCTCAGAAGGATCTTCGCGCTCCTCTGTACCAAAACCCCATGTTCCCCTGTACCCATCTCTGTTTGACCCGTTGCATCGTGTTATAAAAACTTCAGTGGTTTAAAAATTACCAGGTCTCTAACAGTTGAAAATGTATGGTAACAGAGGTAAAGAGAAAAACTGGTACAGAGGATTTGACTCCTTGCAATGGGATTCCTAAATCCTACGAGTGCACAGGTCCGAATAGACTGGGATTCCGGATTCCTATTGCCTTGTTCTTTCTATACCACGTCTCTAACAGATGATAATCATCTGCTTTTATTTTTTCTTTCGCAAGTGAGATTTAGTTTAGTGGAATTACAGTAACCTCCTTTCTTACTGAAAGATTGGTTGTAGTGATTTGTGCCACAACTTGATTTTTGAATACTAACCTAAGAAAGTGCAGAAATTGGTCGAGCAGCTGTCTAAATGTATCTTAATTGAAGGCTCTGGTTTTGTTTGTTGGATCCTAATAATTTTATTGTGATATCCAGAACTTGCTTATAGTTCATTACAGTAAATCCTGTAATTCACCTCATCAAAGTTTAGGGATGGTAATTAGGACCATCAATTCTTTACGCCAACTTTTCAAGGACGATAACATCTGATCTTTGCTACTTTAGCCAATGCTTTTTAAACAACCCCCAAAAGAATACAATTTTCCAATTCAAGAACACTGAGGTTAACGAATATCCAATTCCAGAACATTTGTGCTTTGTTACTGCTAGTAACTGCAAGAATTAATGCCATCATATAATGCCATCACATGTTATACTACAGCAGAAATTAGAAAACTCGAAGAATCTGATAAAATGTTTTTATGCATCGAGAAAATTACAAAAAACTATTGATCGTGGTGGTCTTTGTACGAAATTGAACTTCCTCAAAATGGCCATAGGGTACAAATCAGTTCTTAAACTAAGAACTTGAGATATCTCAACCTGTCATGCCATCCTCTTGATCATTCTCTGTTGGTAGCTTCGAATCCAATCACCCATATTCGATCTTGATTTGGCGAGTTTCAAATTTTTTAGAAAGGATCCCCACATACCCTCTTTTGTCAGTGGAGCATGTCCTCTTACCTTGAGTGTATGTAAATTGGGGCAAACCACCACTATATCATCTAGATGCGAATATTGTAGGAGAGATTAGTTTTCTAAAGATGTTCTTAGGAGCCAATCTGAACTCAGGCGTCTGAATATTTGAGACTCTCTCTGCTTTGATTTTGAAGGACAAAGCTAAAACAACAAATCACTCCTATGTCACATTCTCTTTTGTGAACATCCCCCCTTGTGGCATGCTATTAGGTTTGTTGGCATTTTTCCGGGTTATGTCAAGCCTTTCGGAGTATGTAATTTTCATTTGGGGTTTGGGAGGTAGAGTTTTAAGGTTTGAGTCTAGATGCTCCACTCAAGAGTTATTCAAGCTTCATGATCAAGCCATTACCGTGCCAAGTGTTTCAAAGCTCAATCCGGAAAGGTATAACCATGCATATCGTTTACGCATTTAGGTCATTCAAATGTCTCAATTTATCATGCATGGTTTTGGGTTTTCATGTGCAATGTTTAAGATTTAAAATCCCATGACTTTAGTATAGGTTTTTGGCTTTCAACATGTTGTGTTTGCTTGAGTCTCCAGACGCTTGCTTATCTTGTTCCATCTTATGACATGTGTTTTAATCTTGGCCATTAGATCTTTTTTAATAGCGTCTACACGGGTCTTCAACCGTCTGCAAACGCGTGTTAGTGGACAGCCTATATTGTGCCATGTGTCTTAATCCTGTCGGAGCGTTTGCATGCGTCTGTCAACTCTTTAAGTGGCCAAATGTCATGTTTTGAGTGGCTATCTTTGGGAGCACGAAATTGGCACTATATAAACTCTTCTTCTCTCTTTTTAGGGCACCCACTTCATAAAAATTCAGCCCACTTTTTAGAGAGAGAAAGTCCTCTCCTCTTGTTCCTTTGTGAGCTTTTGTGAACTTGATGTTCTTGATGATTTGAACTTGTTTCAATCATCTTTTTCAATCTAGTACTTTCCTCTCAATGGATTGACTCTAGATTGATTTTATTTTGCAAAAACCTTCATAAAAATTCAATCTTTTTCATAAGCCATATTTAAGTGTCTTTAAGCTTTGTGTGCTTGATGCTCTTGAGATGATTTGAGTTTGCTTAATCATCTTTATTCAATCTAGTGCATTCCTTTCCATGGATTGTCTCTAGATTGATTTATTTTGGAAAAACCTTCATAAAAATCATACTATCTTTCATACATCATTGTTGGTTGCCTTCAAATCTACATGGCCGGATGATCCGGAGCCGTCTTTGACACGGAGATCGAGGGGTGTTGACCTCGTGGAGGCTATGGAATCAAGAAGGGGCTCGGGGAGCTAAATGAAGGAGTGGAGTTAGGTGTAGCTTGGAGCAAGTTGGTAATTCCTAATCCTGTAACTCTTGATTTAACCTTTTGATTTATAGCAATTAGTAGATTAGGCCGTGGTTTTATGCTAAGGGTTTTTAGACCCTAAGTAGTTTCCACGTATATCCTCGCGTTGGTGATCTTATGAAGGGGCAATTTTAGCACTCTGCTTTCTGCATTCCCTGCTCTCTCTTAGACCCTTTTGTCGTTCAGCCTATCGCATGAGGAGTGTCTAATGCTAATAGTCGAGCACTAAAAGCGTTAGTTTTGATATGATATTTGACATGTCTAAAACCGTCTGAATCATTGGTGGCCAAATTTTTTTTGAATCTTTTGGTCATAAAATATGCAATCTTATGGTGTCCCAACCTTGATCCAATTCCCCCTAGCTTTCTTCTTTGAAAAGGCTTCTTAGTCTAACACCAAATCAGGATAGTTGGTTAAGCTTCTTCAACTCCCCATTAATAGCCTTGGGCTTTGAGTATTGGCGGAGAAATTCTATTTTTCAGATTATGGCTTGATCTAATGGTATTGATACTCAAACAAGCACCATCACATGGTGTACTATGGTAGCCGCCTCACTAGAATCATAACGGCTAGAAAATTTTAGATGGAGAAATATTATTGCACACATTTGCAGCATAGCTACGGGATCAAGACCCTTCTTTATCTAGTGCAAATTTAAATTACGGCATTATAGATTCTGATGATATTGATTTCCTTGTGATTCGGGTTGAACTGATCTCCACAGAAGTTGGTAGGTTGTGTGGTTGGAGTTGGCATGCAGCAGGCAGCAGCTGATGCTTGAAGCTGCAATTTCTTTGTCTCTGCATTTTGCTCCATCTATCTAATTCTTTCTTGTTTTGCTCCCCTTCTTATAAGAAGAAGGTTGGATAGCAATTGCCTTACCTTACCACCAAAATATAAGTCTCCAAATAAGTGTCTAAAGCAGTTTTCATGCATTCCTCAACGAGTTGAGCACCAGCCTCCAAAGGAAGGGATGGGACTAGGGTTTGATTTAATTCTTTTCATTAACTGGCTTTTTCAGATGTTTGAGTTCATAGCAGCAAAAAAGATTTATGAACAGGATTCAATTATATTATCCATACAGAGGCTTCCAGAACGATGTTGAAATTAGCAGTAGTAAGACATAACACCATGAAATTGGCCATCAGAATTTAGAAGGAACTATGTAGTGTTCAGTATTTGGCGAACTAAACGTGTCTCGGATACGTCAACAATGGTAGCAGCAAATCTGGATGTATATCTTTATTTACACGAAACGTCGAATACATGACCGAGTAATGGTGAGACTTAGAGTCTGGCGGATGTAGTTTTGCAGATTGATGTGTTAATAATAGCTGTCCTTTTGGCACTAGGAACTCATTGAGATAAAAGCAAAAATATCTTTTCCATTTTATTTCACGAATGAAAACTACACAACGTAAGGTCGGATTAAGTTTTAGGCTTTTTTGTGACTTTCCGAATTACTTTTTTTCAATGTGATGGGGTCGAGGAAAGGGAGACTGCCGAGTTTCCATTGCCCGTTTATAGGTGAATGAGAGTTCCATTGTCCGTTTATATGAGGGTTTCGGCTATAGGTACTTTTTTTTGTGAAGATCTACTTCATTCGCTTTTTATTTTCATGAATCCAACATTTCATGAACCGGGAAGAGAAACAAACCACAAGGGAAAAAGCGAGTGACGGCATGCTTCATCCTCGGCAAACAGGTTCAGTCGGCAAATCAAACCCAAAGAGAGAGAGAGAGAAGGCTGTCCATTGCTATTGCTAGTGTTCACAATCAATTTAATGGCATCATCTATTATTATACTACTGCAGAAGTTAGAAAACTCCAAGAGTTTGGTCAAATGTTTTTATGCCTCGGGAAAATAACAAAAAACTCTCAAGGGAATATCGATCCTGGTGGTCTTTGTACGAAACTGAACTCCCTCAAATTGGCCATAGGGTGCCAATCAGTCCTTAAATTAAGGAAGATTACCTCAACCTGCCATGCTATCCTCTTGATCATTCTCTCTTTGTTGCTTCGAATCCGATCACCCAAATCCGAGCTTGGTTTGGCAAGTTTCAATTTTTTTGAAAGGATCCGCATAATTTGTTGGATCTTAAATGCTTAATCTTAGGGCAGCACTTCAAAATTTCCTCAAGGCCCGCTTTTGTTAGTTGAGCACATCCTCCTACCTTGAGTGTATGCAAATTTGGGCAAGCGGCTACTATTTTTTTCAGCAACTTATCATTTAGTCCCGAAGTATGACTCAAATCCAAATATCTAACTTGATTCATGACAAAATCATCTGGAATGAGTCCTATGCTCGATCCTACTCTTAGAGTAATTTCGGAAAGCGCAGGACATTCTTTTGCAAACACCGAGAAAATGGCGATTAAGAACGAACGACAACCAAGGTCTATGGATATAATATTTGGAAGACATCGGCATATCGCACTCATTTCATTGTGATCGATCCAATATCCACCACATAATTTAAAGTGCTTCAAAGTAGGACATGCACGTAACATAGTCGTAAATCCATTGATGTCGATATCACAGGAACTGCCTAGTTCGAGCTTCTCCAATAGGATGCCCACTTTTGCAATGGAACAAACAAGCCGTTGTTGATGCACCATAGAATTGCATATTGTAAGTTCCCTTAAACCTGTTGCACATATCTTCAAATCATCATAGGTGAAGGATGAATTTGTTGATGAACCATAGCTTTCTGCTTGGCTTTCTGCTTGGAGAGAAGTTAAGTTTGTGCTATGGCAAAGTACCCAACGAATGCCTTGTCTAGTCATACCGGAATCACGACATTTGATTTCATTCAGATGCACACAATTGGATGAAAGAGCAATGAGAGAGCGATCCGAACAACCTTTATTCCCAGATATGTTAATTCTTCACAACCCCTGAAGCTTAAGCGAGATTGCCTCTATCCCTGCATCAGTTACCATTCGATTTGATAGAGTCATGCTACAATACACACCCCCTACAAATTATTCCATATGAGATTTTTGACTCAAAATATGAGATTTTGTGACTCAAATATGAGATTTTGTGACTAAAGGTATGAAAAGGCGTACAGTATGCACCCTCATACGGGTAGTCAGCAAATCTCATATAAGTCCACAAAATCTCATAATTAAGTCCACAAAATCTCATATGGTCAAATATGAGATTTTGTGGCACCTTATGCACCCTCATATGGCCAGTAACAAAATCTTATATTTGTGCCACAAAATCTCATATGGATCAAATATGAGATTTAGTGGCACGTTATATGAGACATGTCACATCAATATATATAAGTCACAAAATCTCATATGGGTCAAATATGAGATTTAGTGGCACCAAATATGAGATTTAGTGGCACGTTATATGAGACATGTCACATCAATATATATATATACGCGATATGTATCCCATTCCCACTACAGGACAAAACCGTTATATGAGATTTTGTGGCCCTCTATATGAGATCGATTTTTTTGCATATGTGGCGCAATCTCGGCCGTCCATTTGTCAAAGGGGTGCATACCGTACGCAATCTCATATTTGAGCCACAAAATCTCATATTTTGAGTCACAAAATCTCATATGGCATAATCTTATATTTGAGCCACAAAATCTCATATTTTGAGTCACAAAATCTCATATGTAGGGGTGTGTATTGTAGTATTCCTCTGATAATGGATCTTTTAACTTGTTCCCGGGATATTGGATGTCTAGCTCTTCAAGTCGTGGTAAAGCACCAGCTATGTCAACAAAGTCTGGATCCCCAAGCGAGCCCCATCGAGGGCATCTTAAAAGCTTCAAATTACTCATGGTGCAACCCAATCTCCTAAAGCTATCCGCAGATGGAGAAGTTGGAAAACTACAGAAACTGAGGAATTGAAGATCCAGACCTGAACAGGCGAGTTTCAATACGGTGTAGTCCACGTACCATTTGGTACGTAGGAAAGAAAGCCCAATCTCTTTGAGATTTCTGAATCTTTCAAGGGCTCTGCATACGTCCTTCCAACTAATGATGCGAAGCCTGGCAACAAACTTGCGTCGCAAGCGATTGGTGATTGAGAGGAATTGCTTACAGACCAACGAAGGCAATTCTAAATCCTCATAGTTGTCGTCGAGTACAAGCCGATCCAGTATTGATTCCCACAATTCTTCAGGCAGTTGATTGATTGAATCTGCTTTCCATGTTTTTACTTGGAGTTGAGTATATACTTTAGATGGCTTTAGGATTTCTGTGGAATACAGATGGGTGATTGGTTGTTGGGTAGATTGGGGTTATCCTCATGCAAAACGGAAACCTGTACGGCAATAGGGTAATGGTAAAACGTTTCCTAATAGAACTCTCCATTGGATAAAGGAAATTGCCTATTCCCATTAGATTTTATTTTCTCAGTAGTTTAGTTTGTGAAAGGAAATTGGCAAACAAGTATTTCGATTTTTTTTTTTTTGGGCTTTTGAGTCTTTGACACTATAGCAAAGTCAAACAATAACTTTGACAATGCCATATTAAAACAATTTGTTTTTAGAAAATACTCTTTGCGTTTTGATACCTATCAATGTCCGATTAAAATAATTTGTTTAAACTCTGTGTTGTTTGATAAAGCTGAAAACCGAAAACTAAAAATTGAAAATTAAGTACTGTTAACTGAATGCTGAATTTGTTAAGCTGATAAGCTGTTTGATATGTACTGAATTTTAAGTACTCAATTAAATAAGTTGTTTGCTATGTACAAGGAGCTGAATTAATTATTTCATATATTTTTTTACTTTAGCTTTCATATATTCATACTTGAATGCAAAAATCAAATCAAGAAATAATGAAAAATAATAATAATAATAATATTGGCAAGATAGCTCGATGATGGAGTTGTCATTTACTAATGTTCACCATGTATTTGTAATAGTGGTGGAGTGGTGATTATGGTGGCTCGAGGATGGAGTTGTGCAACGGTTGTTGGGTGATGGTGGTGGATGACTGATGAGAGTGGTGGCGGTGGAGTGATGGTAGTGGTGGTGTAGTAGTTGTGGAGTGGTGGCATCGCGGTGGAGGGAGCGGCAGAAGGGTGGTGGTGGTGGAGTGATGGTGGAAGTAGTGGTGGTGGTGTAATGGTTGCAGTGGTGGTGAGAGTGACGAAGTGGTGGTGGTGCTGGAAATGATTGAATGTTCTTATATTCAGTCAAAACTTTTTAATTTTATTAATTTTTTAGCTTACATTTTATGTGGCACTTAATTTTTTTAGGTAAATTTAAAATATGATTATCAAATCTATTTAATCACTTATTAGATATTTCGTTTAGCTTTTAAGTGTTGAATTTGGATTATTAAACAAGGCTTATTATTGTTCTTTTTTCCTTAATAGGTCAAAAAGCAAAAATCATACTCCCTCCGTCCCATTTTCATAGTCCTACTTGGGAATTTCACCAATGATTACACTAAAAAAGTGTTCAATTTTCCACTTATGCCCTCTCAAAAAGGTGATTTGATTGATGAAGTAGTAGTAATTTAATTCAAACAAAAGGGTAATAAAGTAAATTTATTAACTTTCTATTGCTTATTTATTTTGGAAAGTGGACTAACATTTTGTGACGTCCCAAAAAAAATACTGTACTATGAAAATGGGACGGAGGGAGTACTTAATTTTTTAAGCCAAAATACATGCAATCATTTTCTTTCCACCACTGCTGGGTTTATGCTCCTTAGGGCTCGTTTGGATGCCGTTTGTGGAAGCCGAATGAAGCCATCAGGGGGATGAGAAGGTGATGTGATGGATAGCCCATGGTTTGACAACCAAAAATCCACCCCGACTAAATAGCCGCCGGCTAAATAGTCCGGGGGAAACCGGAGTAAATAGTGGGGGGGGGGGGCTTCTATTCGCCGGCAGCATGGCACTTGAAATGCTTCGCCGGAGTTGCTACGATGATGGTGAGCACCGGAAATTCCTAGGATGGAGGTTGATGGTGAGGCGGCAGGAGCATGGCCGGCCCTTGGGCAAGGCCCAAGAGGCCTAGGCCTAGGGCATCAAAAAATTGTCTAAAAAAGGGGGCACTCCAATAATTTTTGGTATTAGGTCGAGTAGGAGTCTTTTAAGCCGAAACAATTGGTCCAATTAGATTTTAGGGTTCTTAAAAACTGTTACTATTGTTGAAGCTCAACGATACAACAAAGCAAAAGTCTATTTGGTGGCCCAATAAAATCGGAGGATAAATACACTTATTTTTTTTAATAGAAAATTATATAGCGAATAAGTTCACATGGATCCTTTTAAAGATATGTTCTTGTTCATTTTATATTTGGGTAAGTGCTCAAAAGAGTACCAACCTAAAATTTTGACATGTATTAATTATAAGAATTTTTTTGGGGTCGTCATGTGACAATTGGAAGGTACATGTAGCGCGGCTAGTGTCCACACGCCAACATTAACAGGTAATTGACCCACCGCCGCTACCAAAGCCACCCCTTGCCGCCTCCATTCGATGAAAAGCTGGTGGAGCAGGAACAGGATGACATCTCCCGTGTCGAACTGTTTCTCCTTGACGAACAAGCTCAATCCTTTGTTGTTTAATATGGACTAAAATAATTATATAAACAACTAATTCCGTTTTTGTTATTTAGTTTTAAAGAAATATAGGGCACAACTTTATGATTAGGCCTAGGGCACCCAAATACATTGGGCCGGCCCTGGGCAGGAGGAGAGGAGAAGATAAGATGAGAGGGTTGTTTGTTTTAATTTTGCTGGTGTCGATGTTTACAAGAAAGGGGAGGACAAATTATATGGTGTGGCACAGCATTAACTATTAACATACACATTCCAATCAAACAAAAAAGATTCCAATAAAAAAAACTACTAACATACGTATTCTAAATAGAATTACTATTATACCTCAATTTTATATATTTTTTTAGTACATATTCTAAAATGAATTATTATTATACCTATATATATATATATATAAATTACTATAACTTAATTTTTATTAAGTATAATAAATTAATAATTATTGGAAAGTATATCAAATTTAAATAATTTCAGTATTTATATAATAATTTAAATGTATAATTTAATACATGCATTATTAAGGGTAAAATAGTTTTTTAACAGATTTTTATATTACCCATCCTCTTTATCCCTTATTCAAATTATGAACTATTTAATCCATCATTCTTTAACTGTCATATTAATATGGGTCTACCTTTCTTATTTAATCCCTCAAAAATTAATACGTCATCCAAGCGAGCCGTTGTTTGAGGAAGAGAGTAAACAGATAGAGGCCGACGCTGCTTCTCTGGCGTGTAGCGCGGTTCTTCGCGGTGGTGGTGCCTCAACACTCCGACGCTACCGGATGATCTCTTCTGGTCCTTCTCGACAGGTATCTCTCTCGTGTCTGAATCTCTCCTTCCTTCTTCTCAAAGTGAGCATCAGACTAGGGTCTAGGGGCGGTATACCAGAAATCGAAATGAAATCGGGCCAGAGAGAGAATAGACCAGATGGCTTGATGTGGTTTGACAGATTTTTTTTTTCTTCTGAGAAGGAACACGTAGAAAGAGAGACTTCTTTATTTTTTGGGTTCTTTTTGTTTCAGGCTTGCGATGAACTATTGTTAGATTTTTTATTTTTATTTTTATTTTGAACATGAGTAGTTGCAAGATCAATTATTCAGTTGCTATTATGCAGAAACATAGTTTCACTAACAATGTAGAGCTGTCAATTATTCAGGCGACGACCACCCCGTCATAACATCACACAAAATCAATTTGTGCTCGACATAGCTTGCAGAGAAAGGGGCTTAATCTAGTTTTCGCCAAGAAATGGATGAGTATGAATTTGAACGCGTTCTTAATCTCTTCCCAGTCGTTCGAACCCGCGATTATCATGTAAACCTCTCCCCCTCTCCTTCATATCCATCAATACACATGTGTCTATCTGTACGCATATTTAGGTAAATTATCTGATTTGGTTTGAATGCTGTTGTTGTTATTGTTAATTGTTTCTGTTTGCTTTTGGTTTGAGTAAAATTCAATGTTTTTGTTTATTCCGTAAGCATGTTGTCGTATTCTCCAATTAACAAGAAACCCATTTGCTGTTATTCATCATCTAGCCTCCTCCTTTTGTGATTTGCTTTATATTGGTTAAATTGTAAAGTATTTCATTTTTACCGGTAGTTTGAAATAAGGCTACAAATGAGCCTCACCAAGCCGGATTTTAGAATCTTTAGGTTAGGTTTTTGAGGTTTTAATCAAGCTCAAGGTCAGCCAGAAAAAATTTGATGAGCCGAGCTCGAGCGGAACTGGCTTAGGCTTGAGTTGAGCTCAAGCTTATTCATGAGCCTTAATGAGCCAAAGAAATTGTATATTTATGCACGCATGCAGGTTTAGCGTTGCAAATAATATTTCTGTCATGAATGTAAATATGTTCATACATACTAAAGATTATTAAAAATATACACGTTAGAAGTCAGATTATATGATTGAAAAAGTGTACTTCACTGAAGTCACAAGTATATTGGTTCATTTGTTTACCAGTAGTTTGAACAGATGGATGGCTCTTAGTTGCAGGAACCTCCTAAGTGGGTGGCGAATCACCCTCGGAACCTCGCTCCCATGCTCCCAAGTCAAGACTCTCCTAGAACCTCGCTCCCATTGAGAAAGGAACCCGCTCCCAACTAGGATGGAACCTCTTAGGCATACAAATCCCTAAAGAAACGAAAACAAAAGATACCAAGCAAGAGAACAGACAAAGTAATGGTATGATATTAGAAAAATATTAACTTAAAATTTGCTCAATCACTTTATATAACCAAAATATTACTTAGTTACTAAGACAATCTTTGCAATTGACATGAATGACGCATACTAATATTTACTTGTATTATGTATTCATATTTTCAAGTATTATTCCTAAAGGCTTCCCCTCCCGAAAGAGGAGCTCCTATAATCCTTCACCCCGATCCCGCCCCGGCTTCATGGAACTAAGATATGGAGAACAGTTGAATCTCATATTAAAAGTATACATAATTTTATGTTTTGCATTCTAAGTGGTTTGGGGGTTTAGGGGGGCCACTATTTCAGTGGTACTCTGAGAGTAGCCACTTTGTGCATATTGCCAAAGGTTAGGTCTGTCTCCAATCATCCCCACCCATACCCCCAATGATCGAGGACTAGATGGGTTCTGTTGTTGTTGTTGTATTCCAAGAGGTAGAATAATATTTTATTTTTGACATTTAACTACATTAAAAGACATAAAAATATTTAATTAAGTTTCCCTAAACGCTCCCGATGGCGCTCCCATACTTCTATGATCATCCACTCCCCTGTCCCCGCTCCCGCTCTCGCTCTCGCTTCGTGCAACTAAGGGATGGCTACAGATTGATTTATTAACTGTAAGCTTGCACAATTTTTCTAATTGATACTCCCTCCTTCTGGGTTTGTTGGTCCATTTTGGTAGTTCGTGCCACTTTTCAAATGATTATATCTTATAATTTATAATGTTTTATGTAATTTTAAAAACATTGTCTTATAGAACTAATCGAGATCTAGCAAACTAGATCCATATTGGACATATAATTACTTACCAATTTAAAGATATTACTAATTTTTTATCTGGTTGCAATAGAGCGAGGGACAAACAAATCCGGACGGAGGGAGTAATATATGAAAGCCTCTGTTCTTGAAGAGATAGGATGAAAATAGAAGAAGCATGGAGATGCAAATGGAAGAGATCTTCAACTTGACCTTGTATATTTAATGCAAATATTAGGGGTCTACCCAATCCACATCTCCAAAAAAACCATTGTTGGGTACTAGCCGGGCATACCTTTGCAGACTCTTTCAAGGGTGGCTGAAGAAAAACTGAGATGTTTTCTTTGTAATGTTGTGTATTTATGCACGGTGGATGACATGTAGTTTTTTTGCTTCTAGATTAAATCAGTTTCAACGGAGAAAGTGGTTGTACATAATAATAATGCATTGTTAAATCCTCCAAAATGAAAATTGAAAAACTTTGCATCTTTGACATCGTAGAGCATCCACTCTAACCTCTTTAAACACCCTCTAAAGTTAAGTGGAGAGCAAATACTCCAATAGAAGCGTGCACTAGACCATCACCTTATCTTAAAGAAAATGACTAGTTACTACTTTGTTTGTGGATGCTCTTACCTTTTCCTATGCTTTTTTTTTATGATTTATGGCATTCACAGTCATGCTCCAGTGGACTTGCTAGGTTTTCTAATTCTCCGTACGAAGAAGAACATTGTTAAAGTGAATCAAGTACATAGGTTTAGGTTCCTCCCTAATTTTCTAAGAAAAGTTGTATTTGGCAAAACTTGTCAATTCTTGAGAAGAGCTGGAAATTGTGTGGAAGCATTCAAGAACAACAAATGTTGAGATTAGAATTAGAGTGGTTAAAAGTTAAGAAAAGTTCGAAAAACACGACAGAATATAAAACATTTTGTACTTTAATATTTGAAACTCTTGTATATCTAATCTCTCCCAATGAATTCACTGAAAAGGAACTCATTGAAGAAATAATGCAAGTTTTGTCAAATGGTTCCGGTTTGCAATGTATGTTTGTTACATGGTCTTGGGTAGTCGCTTCACACCTAACCTCACGCGCAGCGTGCTCACTCGGCAGCACCTGCCGCCTCGGTAGCACTTGCCGCGTGCAGGGTGCCTTTACGCTTCTATACTTGACATTACTTTGGTAAATAGGCAATGTGAGACTTCACAATGTTCGGCAACTTTAGTAGGTATTCAAAAAGAATACCCTGATTCGCAATTTAGATTAGCCATGATGTACTTTTCCCATAACATTCTTTTATATTTGTAGGCGGACTCATTATCAGCAAGACAATTGACTGCTAGAAAGTCAGAGAATGAGGTGCGATACTATTGTTTATAACTTTTTGATACATGCTGTGTCATTTTCACTGCTCGCTTTTGCCTTTTAACTCATAACATTTCTCAACAGCTAAAGGAATGGCAGGATGCATGGGATGGTACAGATGAAAAGGAAATCGCAATTCAAGGAATTGAACAGCACGGTACTTAAATTCTAGCTTGTGATTAGATTTAAGCATCCATTCACATCTGAAAACCATTGACTTGTTCAAATTTCAATCGAGTCCGGTTTTTATACGATTTTATTTCGTAAAATTTTCATAATTCCTGTTTGATATATCTTATAGTTGTTCTGAGGTCATTTGGATTAGTGGACTGAGGTTAATATTGAATGGTCTGTAATCTGATAAATTCCAATGGACATTGTCTTCCCAATGATAAATATATCTGCTCCTGACAGCAGACCTGCCTCAACTTGCAATTCTTTCTTTGAGTCATTGACAACATGGCTAATTGAAATTTGGTCTTCCTCCTGTTTTCCTATGTGTTTGTCATTCCTATCTCATTCTCGTGGGCCTCGTGGCCTATCTGTTTCGCTTGTGTTTCTAGTTTAACTGGTGGCATATTGATATTTTGGCTGCTTGAACATATGTCAGCTTTTTCCTCTTGATTTTGAAAAAAATTAACATGCTTACATGGGTATGTGCTTACAGATGCATTTTGGGGAAAACTAAAGATGGCTGCAGAAAAGAAGGTAAGATTCTTTACAATGCTTATTGTGGTCTCACTATATGAGTACAGATTTGGAGTGTAATTATCAAGTTTGACGATTGAAGCCTCTGAGCTCAAACCAACAATTCTCTTCTTAAAGAAATAGAGTCTCTCCAGTATGTAGCTCCGCGGGCTAGGAGCGCATCATCGGGGCAGGGCGAAAACAAACATAGGATCATGGACCTTTTCTTCTTTCTTTTACTGCTGATCTCACATTGAGAGCAGCTCCTTGTTTTGGGTCATCAGATGAGAGATATTTCTCTATGTTAGTGGAGGGATAGTATTCACATGCAGTGGAGCTTCCTTCCCATCAGTCCGTGTCAATATAGTGTCTTTGTGTTTAGTGCTTACTTTGTTAGTCGTCGTCTGTGAACTTTCTTTGTTCGATAAGGCTTGTGCATTCATACCCTAGTATAGTCCCATTCCTTGATCGTTAAGAAGTTGCTGGTATTTCCAGTCACATAATAGAAATGGAATCATTCTGCATATTTGAACAACATATGAATCATGTATTGTTAGGTTGTTGAACCTTTCAGCTGCTGTCACATTTTTCTAATGTAACGATCAAATAGATGAACTGTTGAAATTTTAGTAGGATATCTGAATGCAGCTGAAAATTTCAAATTCTTGGAAGAGAATGAAAACAGTGTGTTAAGAAATTTCTCAGTAAAACCCAGTTATTCATTAGTGTCTTGGATTCGTATGTTCCGGAGCTCACAAGGAGAACAAAGTTGAACTTGTACACGATTTTGAATAAGCCTTCCAGCAGAACTTAACTTTTTTCTGGTTTTGAAGATAGAATCTAGAAGGGAAACAAGAATTTCTGGGGGAAAATTTCTCCTGATGGTTTGGGCGCATCTTGCTAAAATCAAGAGTTGGGAAAACAAATTGTCAGTTGACCCCTTTGGAATAGAATGTTTCATGCTTGTATGTTTCTCAGTACTAGGTGAGATAGGTGAGGCATTCCCTTATTCCTTAACGACACCTACCCATTCAGGAGTAGGTGGGTTTGAACTTAACAATGGAAGGATTATTTGGGATGTTTTGCATTCAAGATTGAAAATAGTCAGTTGGAATGTGATGGGATTCAAGGTGTTCCAATTACAAGAAGACAACCAAAGGCTTGGGTTGAGGAAGTGATATACTTGTCGGCCTTTGATTTAGCAGAACATATGCTTGGAACTTGGAAGTGTATTGCATGCTGGCATTTGGAAGATTACCCAACCTTATTGTGTTGGGCTTTGTCTAATGTTAATCCCAAACCCACGTTTCGAGCATGTTTGGTTTCTGTTGTTCAAGTATATAACCCTAGTTCCTCTAGTAGCTTCTTGTCTTACAAATACAATCTCACTTATTCACGTGGCTTATCTCTAGCAATGGCATGATCTTATTATCTTTGTGAGAATAATACTGTCGACTTTTTCAGCTAAATAATATATGTTGTAAGCTAACAATATGAGATACATATGATTGGAATGATTTGCTTTGGTCTAAAAGTGATCAAGTGTGGCAAGCTTTTCTTTTCGAAACTCATGTAACACCTGGGTTGGGCTGGGCATGACATAGTTGAGGTCGGGTGGGGAAGGCTCCTTGTTTACTGAATTTTTTGAAGCTGGTACATTGGCAGTGCTTGGTGGCCAATAGTATTGTCCTTGATTTTGAAATTAGAATAAAGAGGATAATGTTTTGTAGGATTTTAGTTTGTGTTTCCTACTGTCATAGATGGTCAGCATGCTACTCCAATACCATAATTGTACCAGTTTAGAGACTGTGAGACTGGTAGTAAGACTGTAAGACTGCTTTGATGGGTGCAAAGGAAATAGAATGAGATTTTCATAATAAAAATTGAAAAGAAATATAATCTACACTGGAGACTGGTTGTGACACAGCTTTGTTCGTAAAGAGATTAACATGAGAAGGAAAAATTTAGGAAAACTTGGTTTGTCGACACGAGGATAGTTAGGAGACTGGTAACTTGGGAGTGTGAAATTCCAAATCTCTGAATTTCTTGAAATGGATCTGCAGTGCTTTTAAAGTTTGTTGTAACTTGTAACACCAAGGTTCTCTCTCGTATCGCTTCTTAGTTGTTATTCCATGTTTGAAACTTTGTTAGCAACATGGCGAATTATGTTGCAAAAGATGGTAATAACTATTAAAACTAAATTATTATCCATGGACACAGGTGGGCCCAGTAGGAGCTGAAAGATTCTGCAAAGCTTTTGAAAGAATTCACAAGAAACTTGTACGTGCTCTTTATTCTTTACAAATTATATTCGTTCTTTGTTAACCGTAAATTTTCTATTTCTGATGGGCTTAATACTGATTTTCTTCTCAATTGACCAATCACATAGGTGTATGAAGAATTGAGTTTGGATGCTGCCAGTAAATTTCTGGGCTCATATAAAGGTTCTGGAGAATAGTTTCTTGTAAAGTTTCCTGTTATTCTTTTCAAGGAGTATCGCTGCTCTTTTTCCGAAAAAGACGTTCAAATCGAAACCGTTACGACATTTATGGTCTTGTGAAATTTCTGGTTAGTTGAGTAACTTGAGTTGAGATGTCTGTGACACTGGGTGGCTCTCCCTCTGATCTTCACTTAGCACGTGGAGAGGTTTGTGAACTTCTTGTTATTGAATGTTTATGAGGACTTTGTCGTCGTCTGCTGTAGAGGACTTGATTTGTATGGTGTTTTTACTGGAACTGGCATAGGAAGATCCTATATAGCCCAAAAATATGTACTAGAGATCTATTCAAGATGTTGCCAGCTTTAGAAGACTGGCTTTAGATGGTTAAAAGGGTGTTGACTTCGCCACACCATGTTCGAATCTACATTGTGCACTTTTTTTTTTTTTTGCTTCTCTTTCCGATGCTGATATGCGTCCATACTTAGGTATAGAGGTGGCAATTTTATACCCAATCCATGAACCCGTTCAAACTTGCCCACTTATAACCTATCTCAACCTGTCCATATTGTATTATGGGTTGTAAATGGGTCAACCCCATATTAACTGGGTTGAGAATGGGCTGGTTACGGGTGAGCTAGATAGATACTCCATTAGTCCGTACCCAGATCATAGAGTAAAAATTGACAAAAAAAGGACGCCCGCAAGAAACGAATTCACTTCTTTGGGACCTTCAACTAACAAAAACCAGTCATTCTCATCTCTCTCCCAACACATTTTCTCTCTAGAAAATCATCCACATTCTCATCAGATTCAACACTCCTTTCTCTCATCGTTTGCCTACTTTCTCTTATTGAATCTGGTTCGATTTTAACACTTGCCTACTTTCCCCCGTTGTCTCTCTCATTGTTATTACCCATCCAACACTCAGACAAAAACAGAGACTTTAGACTTACCCAGAAACCTCTTCATTTTCCTCCTCTCTCCTCTCAACTCACCGGAAACACTTCCTTCAACGAGGCTCGCCGGTATCCTAGCTGGAATTTTCCTCCTCGCACTCTAATGTGGAACCGACCCCTTCAAGCACAGGGCATTATCGGATTTCCCCAACTTCGAAGCCTACAGAGTCGAAAGAAACAGTTTGGGGTATAAAAGAAAAAAAAGGAAGGAAAAAAAGGGAGAACGAAAATGGTTGGGTTGGGCCGGGTATGGCTTGGCCCATATTCAACCCTTTCATATTTAACCCGCATACTACCAACCCCTATTCAACCTAAAACCATTTCTCTCTCCACCCAAAACCAAAACCAAAACATAAAACCGAACAAGATTGTTGTGTTTCCCTAGTGTCTCTCTTTTCATATAACCCCGTGTCTTATGCAAGCCCCGACTAGTGTAGGCCTTAACGAAATGGAAAAACTCCACCAACCCACTTGACTAATCCAGTGGTAGGCACCATATACTCTCATGCATTTGACGGTGTTCATACTTCACTCACAATAACAAATAGTAATACTAACTTTCAGAAAGAGAGGGAAAAAAAACTCCATCAGCCCCAAAACATTTTCTGCTAGCTGTGAGAGTCGAACCTAGGGGCTCCAGAATATGCATCATACTTGCAGTACAACAAACTCCTCGGGATTGTGTGTGTTTTTTTATTTTTGTCTGTAGCCTCTCTCAACAGCATGACACGGTAGAATATTAACGTTGCGCGACGCCGAGAGAGATGATAATCACCTTCACTAGCAATTTCTACAACTGCAAACGCCAAGCATTGAAAGAAAAGTATGCTGCAGAAATGAGGGAGATTTAGGCTTCGTTTGGAGAATTGTAAAAAGTATTTCAAGTCTATCCTGATGAAGAATTCATATTCTGTCACAATCATTTCTAAAAGATCCAATAGAGATTTGAGCTATACTAATTTGATAACAATGTTAGCTTTCAAATTACATTCCTCTAAAACTTTGGACACTTCACTAATATTTGGAATTGGAGTTTGATATTGGAAGCACGAATGGAGCCAGGACTTACGGCTAATGGATCAATTACCTATAGTATTAGTTAAATTTTTATTTTTTTGGTAATTGATATTCGCACCCCCTAAATTGATACCCACACCTCTTTTTTTTGTCCTTTAGTGAAATTTTTATGCATGAAAAATTCACTAAAAGACAAAAAAGAGGGTGTAAAAATCACTCCTCATTTATTTATTTATTTTTTGTCTATTTGATAATTGAAAAAAATCAATCACCTTGACGGTCACCCCTGCTGCATTTCTTTGAATGCAAATTCCAGCCTAAGGATAGATCAAATGAGAAAACCCGTCATCTAACTTCTGTTTTCGAAAATCGAACAAAAATGAAAGAAAGAAAGAAAGAACATTGAAGAAGGCATTACTACTATTGCAATCTCAAACTTCAAAATGATACAAATTTGTAATACAATCCAATACCAAATGTAATGGAAGCAGGTACACTTACAATTAACAATCTATACATTGAAAAATAGTAGGTTTGATGGCAGCAAGGGCAAAATTTACCACCAAGCAAATTCTCAGCAATTACTAGCAGAGAAAGATTAATAAAATCTAAAAAAACTACCAACGGCTATTCTACAACCTACTAATTTTCCTCATAAACCAATTTCTGTCTCTTCCTTGGAGAGATATCTGAGCAAAACCGATAAGCAACACTCATGGTGGAAAGGTGGTATAAGGGTGAGCAAGATATCAACTATCGAAAGGCCCTTGTGATAGAAGCTTCTTCAATGTCTCGTAGGTCATGAAGACAATTCCTACACCAGGGACAACTTTGTAGTATTCGGGCAGAATCCCCCTGTATAAGCCGCGAAGTCCTTCTGTTCGCATAATATGCTTGAATGTCCCGTATATGCCTGTGTTATACACACGGGCTTGACCAGCAACCCCTTCCAACTGCTTTCTTCGCCTCACGAGATCCAAAGGGAATGTTGCTGCAATAATCGACGAAGCAACACTAATCAGGCAAAAGATAAGAATAATTGCTAATACAAGCATATTTATATGAAAATTCTCAATTTAATTCACGTCTGGCCGCTCTAAAAGTCATTATATCAATTGATAACATGTCTAAATACGTAAAATCACTAGATCTATATTTTTGAATCATAACATGTACAACTCACCAATTAAACTTGACAAAGCAAACCTATTTCCCTTGATTATACTCAACAAGATACATGCTTGGCCTCACATGCATGATACAACTGCTTTGTCTTCGAAATATTGTTTAACCCCAGCGATGAATCAATCTCATTTCTTCGCATTCAAAATGGATTTGAAACTAAAAGGTATAATCATAAATAGTACAATAACATTAATCTAGGAGCCAGCAGGTAACTAAGACACATGCAGACATGCTGATAAATATAAGTGAGGAATTATCTGAGGGGGCTATTTCTTAGTTCTCCGATTGTGAGCAGCTATTGTATCCACCAAGTCTTCTGAATGAACACCCACCCTTAAACAAATAGATTACTTAAGCAACATAAAGAACTTAATGCTGATGACCATGTGTTACTTATCCAAAATATAACTTGAAAAACAACTGCTCCGGAAAGTATGTACGCCCATAAAACCATTAGGAAATAATCACACGAAAAGGGGAAAAGCCAAAGCCTCCTTTGCTCTTACCTGACTTCAGCTCATGGAAAGGAAATGCTGATTCATAAAAACATGCATATTTCAGAGCTAAAGAGGGTTTGATGCTAAATCAGTGTTTACATAAACTACAACTTCTGTAGTTCCGTAAACACAAGGTTCTGAAAGCAACAAGACTATTGAATTACATTAATTACAAGGCAGCATCAGTTCTGCCATTCATGAAACACTTGGCAAAGCTGCACCCACAGGCCATACAGAAATAGTGGTGCAGAATCAACATCATGCGAGGGCATATGTCAACTTATAGTAGGTCACACAGCACACACCTGTTGATGATGCAATGCCAGAAAGACTGCCACATGCAAGGCTAACCACGGCAGTAGAATCGTCAGGCCTAATTCAAGACGTTAAAATATCAGAAATCATATACAGAACACCAAGGAGCAAACATATATGTGGCTAGGCACAAGAAATGGTGCCTTGTTGATACAAAGGACTAGGAGTCTACACCTTTGAGAATGCCAATGGGATCTCAATGCCTCGTAAACAGAAAAGCTTATTGCTATACTGGGTCCGACCCCCTGCATCATGAAAAATACCTAAATGTGGGAAGAAACAAAGCCATCATGGAACACCGACAGGATGCCATTATAAGTGAAATCTTACCAATAATGTTGCTCCAAGTCCTTTATAGAGGCCGACAAAACCTTCATCTCTGCAAATGGTATGAAGTGCATGCCACAGACCCTGATAATATATTGTGCTTCTCTGCGGAGCATAAACTAATTGAATTAAAAACAGCTCAAAACAGGAAAGCCATAAGGCATGGCTTTGCTTACACACCTCCCAGTATATGCCACAATAAGCAAGTAAAATATAGAAAGGGGAAACAAGAACACATAAACAGTGAAAATCGAGTAAAGGACTTTTTCTGTGGTCCTTAGCACACATTGATCCTCAAATCAGTATGCAATTCTAGCATGTTTATCTAACAATAAAAAAACAGAAAATTACCATTAAGTCACCTTTACAGAAAAAAAGCTTGCCCACCTCTACAGACACAAACATAGTAGCACTTCAGGACAAGATTCCTTCAATACCGTCGCCCTCATTAAAGGATCGTGTGGTGGAAACTTTGGCCCGAATGTGCTTCTTCTAGTTTTCAGATTAAATCAACCAATTGTGGGTATCCGGAATACTCCTCCTCCGCGATACCCCTCCGGGTGCCCCCTCCAAGGTGCCCTCCGAGGCACCTCTTCCACAAATGCCTCCTCCGAGGTACCTCTTCCACGGAGCCTCTCCAAAACACATCACTATGAATGTTTCCAAGCATCTCCTATGTCTACCCACTTAATTAGGTTCTCATGAGCCTAGCGACTCTACACAAGACCCCAGGTCGGGAGCAGGACCTGGTACCCGCTTGGGACCTAAGGAGGTATTGGCTTGGAGGCTAGAGCGAACGGATTGTCAAGACTCACCTCCGCGAGGTGACCTCCATGACCAGCCATAGAGAGAGAGGGGCTTGCCCACGTCACCGACATCTGAAAGAAGATCTCTGCAATATCCCGCCTGACACGCCGGTATAAGGAGCCTATATCATACCTACCATCTGGCCATGATACATGGATGCATGTATCACCTAACGGTGCCTCTGAGAGTTTGATGATAAGAATATCAGTTCTGATCGTAACACTCAAAGAGGAACTGTAGCTCAATACGCATTAATGAGGAAGATACGCTTCCTTGCCCTCCAAGGCTTCAAGGCTCCTATATAAACAGGAGTTTGCAGGGCATTTAAGACAAGACATTCAATACCTACCTACCACTACTCCTCTCTAGTTCATCGCTCCTACTGCCACTCCTCTCTCGACTGCCCTGAGCTCTCTCCTCCTCCACCTCCGGTGGTCTCGAGCATCATTGTAGCACCTACCATATCCTCAGAGGGACACCTCAGGTACTCTTCCCACACCTTACACCCACACCAATTAATAAACATGGCTGCCCAGATAACAAATATTTTCTCCGGGTCAGCTAGTCTTTCATCCCTATATCCACTAAAGCAGCAGTTGATAAATGCAGCCTTAATCCTCCCCATGGAGACAAGTTAAAGCCTCACTAGTTTAAAGCCTCGCCAACTATATATGTATAGACGAGTAATGATGGGTTGTTCATGTTATTCAGAGAAAAAAATGAAAATTACGCTGTTTTTCTATGTGCAAATTTTAAGCACTTTAGAACTGGAGGAGTCAATCGAGGTTATCAAAGAAATGGACGCTGATTGTAAAGTACATATTACAAAAGGCAGCTATTTGTGATGTTTCTATGACCAACCATGTACCAGTGGTACCACCCAAAATTCGGACAGAAGCAGCAGTTTGAACACAAAGTTCCAACACAAAAATTCAAAAGTACCGAGGCACTTATTTGTGATATTCCTCTAACCCACCATAAGCAAATGGTCCAATAGAAAGTTGAACAGAAGGTACATGACAAAACTGTTGCTTTGGAAGAGTTCCAAAAGAGCTATAAGCCTATAACGTTTTAATTGGGATTGGTGAGATACTCATGACAACGATGTGAATAGAAGTACGCAAAATTTTACCTGTGCAGCAAGTCGTGTCCTGACAAGATCCAATGGATATGTGGCAGAGGCTGCTGTCATACCTGCTAACCCACCACCAACAAAAGGCACAAAAATATCAGCACTTGTGCTTCTCCTGTGACTTTCTAGGCCAGGAATCGATTTTAACAACTGCAAAGGAAGGAGGGACAAGATTTAAGATTTTCAATGAGTACAAGCAAACTGCATTTTAAATGCAAAAGAAGATAGATCCACAGAATGTTCGTACTGACACTTTTGTAGTGCTCATAAGCATAGAAGCTGACTGAAGAATAGGGAAGACGATGAGCAATAGTAACTAGATTCCCTTTCCAAAATGCTCTAAATCCTTCTTCGTTAACAACACGCAAAGCCTCATGCCATATGCTAGCCTTGCTCAACGCTGCAGCATCAGAATGCATCCCTTGCACCTAGAAAGAGAGCGAAAAAATATAACACTATAACAGTAACCAAACAAACAGTTAGATGAAGGTGCCACAAAACGAAAGGGCAAGGTAAAGATAAAGGTAGCTCACAAGTGAACACTTGTGGTTAAAGTAAATAGTTGTGGAATTTGAGAAGATTTAAGACATCGAAATTACCAAGCAAAATCAAGATGGTGAAGAGCATGTAGAATACAAATATTGACATGTGATAGAATTTCCAGGATCAAAGAGACTTTAATTTTTCTTTTTTCCTACCCAGGGCGAGATTTAAGCAAAAGTAAATCAATTTAAAGATGAAGACAAGATTTGACTATTGATCTCCTTTTTGCTAATAGACTCACGAGAAGAAAACGGAAAAAAAAAAAAAAAGAGCAAACCCCGGATACAAGCTAATCACCCCTGCAAAGCAAAAGTCAATCAGTCTTTTTGGGCGGGGAAATTTTTTTTCTCCACAGGATCTCCGCCCATTCAAGGAACAAGGCATGAAAACAATAGACCCACCCCTGCAAAGCCAACCCCGGATACAAGCCAATCACCTACAATTTACAAACATGTATATCAGGTTATCCCAGACCAAAAAAAGGCTCCCCCTTGAGAGCTGGGCAACCTGTGCAGGATCAAGAGCACACCACCTCACTCAACATTCCACCCGTAAGAATGGTACCCATGAACTGGCCCATGTTGGCCAATTAAAATCCTCATCCTAAGTGACCAAGTATACCTAATTCTTAAAACGTCATTACTTAGAAGGACATCAACCCAAGAAATCATATAAGACCACAGTACACCAGATGAAAGCAAGCATCAAATACTTCAACAAACACATGAATATTCTCACACATATACATACACAAAATTTACATTCATATAGTTGTATAAACTTATGCTCCTTCTGTTCCACTTGTTTGCTTGATATTCTATTTTCAGATGTCCCAAACTATTTGCTCTCTTTGGAAATTCAAAGAAAGATGGGTGTAAATTTCTACGAACTAACCCTCATAAGTAGGTCTGATAAAGGAACCAAACTGGTCTAGTTGGAGCTCGTGTTCGCTCGTCAAAAGAAACAAATCAAGATTAAACAACGAAGCTCGAAGAAATTACTATTCGGCTCATTCAGACTTGTAATGTCTAAAAAATTCAAGCTACTACATAAGTTCGTTATTGGCTCGATTAAAGCTCGTTTAATATAAGATTCATCCCACATACAAGCCAAGCTCAAACATATTTTAATATATTTTAATGCCCGTTAAGTTTTCAAACCAAGCTTGAACAATCTAACTGTTCGGCTTGGCTCCGTCTGTCTCGTTTGGGGTAATGTGGAAATCTCATCGAACTTTACGGGGAGAAATGCATTACTTGAATGCAAAAGTTAAGTTAAGCTCTCCGTACATAGCAAAAAATTATGAGGCGGAGGGAATATATAATTACGTCTCGAGAGAAAAAAAGAAACCTGAAAAAGAATGGTGAGGCGGGCGAGCGGCGCCGTACAGGTCTTGCTAAAAGCGCCGGCGATACCACCGGCGAGGAGCTGCGGTACCGTCCCAATTTGATTCTGCTGGTGTACGGCAGGCGGTTGGTGGTGGTGGTGCGATTGCAAGAACTTCCTGTCGACGACGGCTCCGCCGTGGCTCGACACTCCCACTTGAGCTTCCATACCCACAAGCAGTCCAAAACCCTAGAGCATGAAATTGTATGGGGAAACCCTAGAAATGGAAAGAGGAGGAAGAAGAAGAAGTCATTTTTTTTTTGTTGGGCAGGAAAATCCCAGAGAATTGTTGAGAGGGTCTCAAGCTTGGAATAAGTTCTTTCCTTCCTGTCTTGGGAACGGCTTAATTTCATTTTTTAAGCATTTGGCCTAAATTTTTGTTTTGATACTTTTTTTCGTCCTTTCTAAAAAAAATTTAAGTTCACATTAAATCTTTTGGTTTGTTTAATTGTTCTGCTGAGATAGTATGAAAAGTAAAAAATTACGATAAAAATAATTGAATAAAGTTTAGACATAAAAATTTGAGAAATGATTTTTTTTTTTTTAAATAACTCAGGTGTCTGGGCTAAATTA
The DNA here is from genome assembly GCA_036023075.1 of Gaultheria prostrata. Lineage (NCBI taxonomy): Eukaryota > Viridiplantae > Streptophyta > Magnoliopsida > Ericales > Ericaceae > Gaultheria > Gaultheria prostrata. The sequence goes on from JAXBDA010001275.1 coordinate 31,808, forward strand.
TACGTCTCAATCACACCGGCCTTTGCAAGAAACCCAATTAAAACCCAAGAAAAGATCCATTTTGAACTGTTCTTAAAATTATTTTTTTCTTTAGTTTTATCTGGGACAAAATTTTCCTTCTGTTAATTTTTTATGCTTTTCATTCTTTGAGATGAATGATAGGTTCTAAAATAATTTGATAAAAGATCACTAAAAGTAACTACTAATATTGAAGTCCCATAGAGGAAATTATTTTAGTAGATAAAACGCATTAAGTGTATTCAATTTCAAAAGGAAAAAGGAGAAAAAAAAAGTAACGGCTTGAAAATGAGGTTTAAGAGCATCTCCAACCTACTCATCAATATCAAATTTTAAGTTTTTTTATGAGTAATGTTGAAAAACATTACGTCAACCCACACATCAAAAGTGAATACCAAAATTGGTGACTCTTCCTCCCTCATCAAATATAGTGAGTCATCAAATTATTTACTATAATTAAAAAAAAATATTTTACGTTATTATGCATTTCCTGTTGGCATCTTGCTGTTGAAACAAACACCGAATTTAAAATTTGAACTCAACATCCCTATTTGAAGATTGAACTCATCCATTGTATTTAAAGTTTGAATTCTCCTATTGATAAACCTATATTTTTTAGGGGATTGTTATTGACACTCCATTTTTCTCTATTGGCACTCCTCTTTTTTTTTTTTTTTGTCTTTATTAGGTTAACTTACTCTTGTACTTTGTGTATAAAGACAAAAAAGGAGTGTCAATAGAGAAAAGGAGAGTGTCGATATCAATTCCCATTTTTTTATATAGATATTCATTGTTTCATTGTTTTGGTTTGATTTTTTTTTTCCTATTTACGTCATGGATACCCAAAACCAACAGGAATATAATTTTTGTGGGTATAATCCACAATATTCGGATCAATCGTCACAACTTCCTAATCAATTCTCACAATTCACCGGGCATGAGTCACAATTTTTAGCTCAATCCATGATATTCAGATAAGTATTTGTAGAGTGGGTTGGAATCACAATTTTGAAAACATCAAATTGCCACATAGGTCATCAAAAGAAAAATTTGATGAAAAAAATAGGTGATTGGCTTGGAGATGCTAAGAATGCACTTTGCTAAAATACAGTCATCAAAAGTAGCATTCGAATATTCGCTCCTAATATTCCCTCCCTGTCATGCGGAGGAATAGTAAAACAATCTACACCTAATAATCTCATACTAATAGAGTTCGAGTGAATATTCAGTGGTCCTGGTGTTCCAGTACTTTTTTCTGTCACAAATATGAACTCCATATAAATTTATGTCGGAAAAGATAATTAGAACACTACGTGGCGGTATTCCAGGACTACACAACACATTTTCTGTAGAGCTCTAGCAACTATTATACGAAAATTTCGGCCATGTCATTTCAAAAATCTTGGAAGGAGTCCTTTGTAATACTCCCTCCGTCCCAAATTGCTGGACCCTCTTTCCATTTTGGGATGTCCCAAAATATATGTCTCATTTCTAAAAATATCCATCAAAACAGAGTCACTTTCCAGTTTTACCCTTAAAAAGTAATTTTTCCATCTCAAATAATGGATTGTCTTTTATCTTTTGTTTTATAACAATTTTTATGATTTTGAAAACTTTGTATAATAAAATTAATCAATCTCTATCAAACAAGATCCATATTGCATATGTTTTGAGTTTGATATAAAAAATTAGTCCCACAAAATTGGTCTCATTAATATCGACTGAACTTAGGGGCAAAACAGAAAAGACAATACAAAGTTTTTACACCCCTTAATAAGTTGGATTTCCCAAAAGGGTCAAGCAAATTGGGATGGAGGGAGTAGAAGTCAAAATGATACTCCTCCGTCTCAATTTATTGGTTCATTTCGGAGATTAAAGGCAACTATCGTCTTCAACTTAAACCTTTCACCCACCTATTCGGTATGTATAATTGCAACTATACAACTCTAGTATCATCAACTTTTCATATCATGAACTATAATACTTTCCAATTATCTTTATGATTCAACGACTTGATCACACAATTATGAAGAAGAATACAATGAAACCTTATTTAAAGGACACCAAAGCTACAGCAGGAAACATAAACTATGCCATCACCACAGCTCCTACGCCATCACCTTCATAACAATCGGCCACCGCCGTAGCACTGCACATTCTTATAAGTATACCGGCAGTGCCAAGACCACATAAACCCCTAAATTATCGCCAATAAAAATTGTCCAAACGGCTACTATTCAAGTCTTATGTGAACCAACTCTTCCATTTCTTCTCAGTCATGTCGTCCACGATTCTTATCAATCAGCTATTGATGAAATTTGTCGCTCCGATTATACTAAGGTAAAGTGTAATCCCCAAGCTTCTCATTGAATCAGGGACTTGGTCATAGAAAAACTCTTGCAATCCCACTAGAGCAAATCCATCTCCAAACCCAATTATGAGAAATTGAGGGGCCAACCAAAAGACACTCATTGAAGTTGAACCCTTGATTGGATCATTTTTCACTAGGGTTAGCCTCTTTTTTTCAACGAGGGCTGCCACTACCATAGTCACAACCGAAAAAACCATACCGATTCCGACCCTTTGTAGGATTTTGATGCCTCTCTCTTTTCTTGTCGCGGTTCTCAAAAAGGGTACGGGGACAGCGAGAGAGTAGATTGAGGCTGGAGGGATGAGGAAAGAGTGGCCGATTTTCCGGTCTAGGGTTGTGCCTTGTTTGATGAAGAATGTTGAGGCTTGTGCTACACAAATACCAAATGGCAAGGTGGATAGCCGTAGCATCTCTTCGCTGCACATTCTTATAAGTATACCGCCGTGCCAAGACCACAAAACCCCCTAAATTATTGCCAATAAAAATTGTCCAACCGGCTACTATTCAAGTCCTATTCGAACCAACTCTTCCATTTCTTCTCAGTCATGTCGTCCACGATTCTTATCAACTAGCTACTGATGAAATTTGTCGCTCCGATTATACTAAGGTAAAGTGTAATCCCTAAGCCTCTCATTGAATCAGGGGCTAACATGCAGCATGCGTGCTGATAGCATCGATGAGTATGTTAAGAATCGCTCAAGAGATTTTATTGAGGAGTTGTACAAATTTTTGATTCAGAGTACCTAAGAGCGCCAAATGAAGCCGATGTTGCCAGGCTCCTACATGTGGCAAGGGAACGTGGATTCCTTGGAATGCTAGGCAGCTTGGATTGTATGCATTGGCAATGAGAGAAATGTCCAATCGCTTACCACGATATGTACACCAGACACGTTGAAAAGCCCACCATCATACTTGAAGCTATTGCCTCGCATGATTTGTGGATTTGGCATTCTTTCTTTGGGATGCCTGGTTTACTTACCAATATCAACATGCTTGACCAGTCTCTTCTCTTTGATCAACTTCGTTCCAGTCGTGCCCTGTCACGCCCTCGATTTTCAGGTAGTGAAAAATTTTTTGTAAATAAAAATATGTAATTTCCATACATTCACTTCCAACTTTTCTCAATTCAATCCTTTCGGCTCATCATCCAATTAAAGTCTAAATGGGTGAGAATAATGTGATTAAAAATAGGAAAAATTTCAAAAAAAAACCCCTGACCTTTGGCCTGTTTATCACATCAACGCCTGAGCTTTAAAAAACGTCAACTAAACCCCCGAGCTTGGCATTCCGTTATCAATTTTCCCCCTCATTCGATTTTCCGTCCAATTGATAACGGTGAGTCATACATGGACACATGTGGGACCCCCTGCGCCTCCACGTGGACATGACACTACTTAAAAAAATCCCTGACCTTTGGATCAAATGTCTCACAAACACCTGAACTTTAAAAAAACATCAATTAAACCCCTCACCTTGACACTCCGTAATCAATTCCTCCTTAGTCCATTTTTCATCCAATACTTAACGGGGACTCCCAAAACGAAGTCATTTTGTTAGTTTGTCATGAGCTTCCAAATTTGTTCGCTACACGTTGTCTGTAGAGCCAACTTTTTAGGGTACCACACAAACAATCTGAACCGTTCAATAATTTTAAAATAATTAATCAGGTGGTCTTGTAAAAGATGATGCCCATCAGATATTTATATGTGATTGATCTAATTCATTTAGAATCAAGACCCTTTAATCTAAAAAAGAAAATTAAAAAAGTTATGCAAATGTGTGCTTGGTATACCCTTGATCGAGCCGTAGATGTCGTAGCGCTTGTTAAGAGAATCGTTCACTGATAAAATTATCTTGATCGGACATCAATAGGTATCAAAACAGTTCTACAGTTCAGATCAAGGGGATACCGTCGCACCAAGCGCACAATTGTATCTTTTTACAAAATTCTTTCAAATTACAGGTCCTGATTCTGAATGAAAAATTGAACTAATTAGATCAATTACTTATAAATAATCTGATGGGCCTGATTTTTTCCTGATTTTTTCCATGACCACTCAAATAATTATCTTATACACCCTCCATCCGGACTTGTACAACCATACTTTTCAAGTCTCAAAATGTTTGTCCATTTTCAAAAGTCAAAGGATAAAGTATGGGAAAATGAACAAACTCAAAAGGTAATGGAAAAAAGTTAGAATCGCCAAAACGAACTAACAAATCCGGACGGAGGGAGTAATTATTGAACGGTCTGGATCGTTTGTGTGGGACCCTGAAGTTGGCTCCATAGACGTGTAGCGAACAAATTTGGAAGCTCATGACAAACCAATGATGTTGTTTTGGGAGTCTCCGTTAAGTATTGGACGAATTAATTACGGAGTGTCAAGGTGAGGGGTTTAATTGATGTTTTTTAAAGTTAAGGTGTTTATGAGACATTTGATCCAAAGGTCAGGGTTTTTTTTAAGTAGTGTCATGTCCACGTAGAGGCGCAGGGGGTCCCACATGTGTCCATGTAGGAGCCATGTAGGACTCGTCGTTATATCAATTGGACGGAAAATCGAATGAGGGGGGAAATTGATAACGGAATGACAAGCTCGGGGGTTTAGTTGACGTTTTTTAAAGCTCAGGTGTTGACGTGATAAACGGGCCAAAGGTCAGGTTTTTTTTTGAAATTTTCCCTTAAAAATATTAAGTTATTACATTCATACGAAATTAATGAGACATTTTAATTGCAGATTTGTCTACCCTAAATGTACTTTCAAAAGATGCAACACACCACATGCACTCTACTTCATGGTCTTTGGCTAGTACCTGAAAAATAAAAAAGGGTGAGCATTCATTTCGCCCAGTAGAGATTCCTAAATGCAAATTTTATAAAGTACATGAAATGATGAACTTGAGAGGAGAACATAATTTAATTAAGGATATCAGATAAATCTAAATCACAATACTCTATCACTACTCCAACATTACAATCCTTTACACACCTGCATAATCACATAAGTATGATGAGAGTTCTCTAACCTTCAACATGCAACCAGGTTCTCCTCCTTTAAGCGGAACCGCGTGATTAACCACAACACATTTAAGTTTCACAATCCTCTCCACATCTTCCTTAAGTTTAACTCATTGAACCCAACATCATGCATAAAGACACCTCATCCATACCACCAGGTTCTAATTATAAGTATCAAAGCACTTCAACGATTCTCTATAAAAATTCTCGTTAATCTTCCTGACAACATTCCGAGTATAATAGACTCCATACATTACTCAACACATAATCGGGCAAGTGTAGGCCGTACATTGTTACTTAACATTTCGGGTAAGTAAATCCCGTACCACAACCACTAATCTGAATGTATCCACTGCATTCCAAGTAAAATAATTCTTTATCCCGTAAATACCCACGTGTCCCATGGGTGTCCAAGTGTCCCTTATCCGTTCATGTGTCCCTCACGTGCCCAAATGTCCCTAAAATGTCTATGTTCATCACACAATCTCACCAAGTATCCACCAAACATTTTAGAAATCATATGCACATTAACAAGTTTTCAAGTGAAGTCACACATTTCGATTTCATGAAGAGGCCCATCCTCAACATCGAGGTTTCTTGTATAACATGCACGATAAACAATACAACACAAAATTCCACGAACATAGCAATCCACCAAGGAATGTAAGAAACTAGAGGATTTGACACGAGGATAAACTGTAGACAATCCCATCAATTATTCGCTTTACCAAGAGTTCAACATATCGAGTCTTATCGAACGTGTTCAGTTAAGGGTACATCCATAAATTTCGCCATGGGTCAACCCCCTAAACCTCACCATCAATCCGTGTCTTAAATACACATAGTATAAATACTTCAATGTCATTATTATGACTGCAATTTGATGTATAAGTATGAACATCACGAAAACCCCAATTTCGGTTCAACCCATGAACCCTAGCTTTAACTGAAGCATGTAATTTCACCACCACTTAATTAAATTCGAAATCCATGGAAGTAAAGATAATGGGAATACCAAATGCTCAACCCTTGTTTAGAGATTTTACTCAAACTCCCGAATTCATGAACAAATGATTAGAAATTTCACAATACACCACATATACGAAAATTATGTTTAAACCCCAAGGATTGATGATCTAACACATAGATATATGGAAAGAGGAAAGAAACCCATACTTGAATGGGTTTTGAGCAAAACCCTAGCACCAAAATCCAAGACCGAACTTCAAACACCAAGAACAACCTATCTTCTGGCTTCCTTACGAGATGTAGAGCATAGATCGTGCAAGGACAAGTCACAACAAAAGTGAGGAGAGAGAGAAAACCGTGATAGAGATAGCAACAAAGCCAGAAACATGGGTTTATTCCTCATTGAGTGAGAAACCTCGAATCCGAGTAGAAAATGGAGTGATTGACACTTGAATCTTAAAGATTTGAGATGGGTTTGTGTAGAAACCAAGTGATTTGATGTAATTTCTAGAGAGAAGGGAGAGGAGACGAGTTTGGGTTGAAAAAAGAGAGAAATGGGTTGGGCAAATGAAATGAAAAAGCCTCAATTCGATTTGATTTATTTTGCTCGAAACACGCTGGTATCGATACCACATAAACTTGGTATCAATACAAGAGGTTCTAGATTTCTAGAGCGAAGTGGGTGTTGATACCCCTGAAACCTGGTATCGATCGATACCTAGAGGTTCTGGATCCTCATCACCCAAACAACACTACACAACACGTAGACAGCTCCACACACAGCACGATAGGCAACACTACTTACTTACACTTCACTACTTAAAGTTGCTAACTTAAACATTACATGTAAATAAGAAAGCACCCCCCCATTCGGAAACAATGGTGGGGTTTAGAAAGGCTAATTCGAAATAGGTAAAAAGTCAACCCCCCCCCCTGCCTAAGAGCAAATTTTTGAAAACTCACGAAATCCTGAAATAGCGCACTTTCAAATATGGCTCCTTTAACCTTCATAACTTGCACAAGGCTTCATTTTAAACCTGTAAAAACATTTTTACAATGACCGGTTCAACGCGCCAACCAAAAAGTAAGGTACTTCCTATTTTGAGCCAAAACAACCCTTTCGACAGCTAAGTCACAATGTTGACTTTTCAAATTCTCTCAACATAGTACTTCTAAACATGTCATAAACCACACACTATTACCTACTTCCCATATTCCAAATGTATTTCATAAAAAAGTCCCCACCTTTTATTCAAAAAGATTTTTGTAAGAAAATCCAGGTCTTTACACTCCCCTCTTGCCCACTATGTCATCAATGGACACCAATATAACATGGGGTAGTACTATATTGCTGACGGTATCTACCCAAAATGGCTGACTATCTCCAAATCATTTCTAAACCCAGTGGTAAAAAGAAGGCTCACTTTGCGAGATCGCATGGCGCTTATCGGAAGGATGTTAAAAAGGCATTTGACTTCGTGGCTGGGAGTTCTTGAGTAATGCACAGATATTGGCATTACAAATTGCTTCGTCCTGCTCTGAAGTGAAAACTTGAATCTCCCCTAATTTGTAGACACGCCCAGCTCTGAGGGTAGGCTGAGTAGGCCATGGCTGGGGCCCACCAAATCTACCCCAAAATTGGGGCCCCCATTTAGCTAAAACTCTTAGGCATGTAATACATATTTTTGGCAGCGAAAGTGTGTATGAAGGAACGATGGCCTAGATGCAAGTCAGCTTTCATTTAACCGTGTGTAGCACGGATCGAGTCCCACTATAAACAATTCGTTTTAGGCCTTTTCCTCTTAAACACCTACTGCACTGTCAGGTTTGGTTCCGTTTTACAGTTTAGGCCTTAGGCTTCAATCGAGTGACAAAAAATTCTTGTAATATTGCTAAGTTTAGTAACTCAGTATTTGTTACAAAATTTTGAGCTCATTTATTAATTATTTAATATTATTTTAAGTTTTACTTTATATATTATAATTTACTTAGAAAAAAACATTAGGGTCTCATTTTATAAATTTTTCTGGGACCCGAAAAACTCAGGGCCGAGCTTTTTGTTTAGACTATTTTTTGATTTTCAGGTGATGATGGAAGAACTTAAAAAATTGGTGCAAACTGATGCATGAATTTGGTGCACATTTCCATTCATATTTCGGTTAATTGTTCTAGGGTCCAGAAGTGAGACTTATTTGGTCATTTAGTCTATGTTAAAATTTTACAAGGTCTAAGGTCCATATATATTTTTTTTTTAGGATTTAAGCACTTTCAAAGCGTAGCTTAGGGTTTAGGTTTTAGGGTGCACTTTCCTATTGTAGGTTGTTAGTGGTTTAGACACTTTCATAGGGTACCCTAGAGTTTAGGTTTTAGGGTGCACTTTCCTATTATAGTGTTTTAGTGGTTTAGGCACTTTCATAGGATACCCTAGGATTTTAGGCACTTTCATAGGGAACCCTAGGGTTTTAGGTCATAGGGTACCCTAGGATTTTAGGTATTTTCATAGGGGACCCTAGGGTTTTAGGCACTTTCATTGGGTACAAATTTTTTTTTGGATAAGTTAAAAAGGAAAAAAAAATCACCATCTTTATTTTGCTTGGTAATTTCGATGTCTTTACTTCTTCTCAAATTCCAGAACTATTTACTTTAACCCCAAGCGTCCACTTGTGAGCTATCTTTATCTTTAACTTGCCTATTCATTTTGTGGCACCTTAATTTAGCTATTTGTTTGGTTACTGTTGTAGTGTTATGTTTTTTCTCTCTTTGTAGGTGCAAGGGATGCATCCTGAAGCTGCAGCGTTGAGCAAGGCAAGCATACGTCGTGAGGCTTTGCGTATTGTTAACGAAGAAGGCTTTAGAGCATTTTGGAAAAAAGGGAATCTAGTTACTATCGCTCATCGCCTTATTCTTCAGTCAACTTCTATGCTTATGAGCATTACAAAAATGTCAGTACGAACATTCTGTGGATCTTTCTTCTTTTGCATTTAAAATGCAGCTTGCTTGTAGTCATTGAAAATCTTAAATCTTGTCCCTTCTTCCTTTGCAGTTGTTAAAATCAATTCCCGGCCTAGAAAGTCACAGGAGAAGCACAGGTGCTGATATTTTTGTGCACTTTGTTGGTGGTGGGTTAGCAGGTATGACAGTAGCCTCTGCCACATATCCATTAGATCTTGTCAGGGGACGACTTGCTGCACAGGTAAAATTTTGCATAGTTCTATTCACATTGTTGTCATGAGTATCTCACCAATCCCAATTAAAACGTCATAGGCTTATAGCTCTTTTTGAACTCTTCAAAAACAATAGTTGCTTTCAGAACCTTGTGCTTACGGAACTACAAAAGTTTTAGTTTAGGTAAACATTGATTTAGCATCAAACCTCTTTAGCTCTGAAATATGCATGTTTTTATGAATCAGCCTTTCCTATCCATGAGCTGAAGGCGCGTAAGAGCAAAGTAGGCTGTGGTTTTTCACCTTTTCGTGTGATTATTTCCTAATGGTTTTATGGGCTTACATACTTTCCGGAGCAGTTATCATTCGAGTGACCTCACTTCTATTTATCAGCATGTGTCTTGGTTACCTGCAGGCTGCTAGATTAATGTCATTGTAGTATTTATGATATACCTTTTAGTTTAAAATCCATTTTGAATGGGGAGAGATGAAATAGATTCATGGCTGGGGTTAAACAATATTTCGAAGACGAGAGCTGTTGTATCATGCATATGAGGCCAAGCATGTATCTTGTTGTTGAGTATAATCAAGGGAAATAGGTTTACTTTTGTCAAGTTTAACTGGTGAGTTGAACATGTTATGATTCATAAATATAGATCTAGTGAACTTACATTTAGACATGTTATCAATTGATTGAATGATTTTTAGAGTGGCCAGACTTGACAAATGGAGAATTCCAATATAAATATGCTCGTTAGCAATTATTTCTGTTGCTTCGTTGATTGTTGCAGCAACATTCCCTTTGGATCTCGTGAGGCAAAGATAGCAGTTGGAGGGAATGCTGGTCAAGCCCGTGTGTATAACACAGGCATATACGGGACATTCAAGCATATTATGCGAACAGAAGGGGGATTCTGCCCGAATACCACAAAGTTGTCCCTGGTGTAGGAATATTCTTCATGACCTACACGATATTGAAGATCTATCACATGGGCCTTTCGATAGTTAATATCCGGCTCATCCTTTTACCGCCTTTCCACCATTACTGTTTCGTATCGGTTTTGCTCAGATATCTCTTAAGGAAGAGACATAAATGGTTTATGAGAAAAATTAGTAGGCATTAGAATAGCCTTTGGTAGTTTTTTTAGTTTTTTAATCTTTTTCTGCTAGTATTTGCTTGGCGGTAAATTTTTCCCTTGCTGCCATCAAACCTACTTTTCAATGTATAGATTGTTAATTGTGGGTGTACCGGCTTCCATTACATTTCGTCCATAAGCCCTATTTACTTTTCCGTTTTCAAAACTCATAACTACTGTAGTGTTGTCTCATGTTTGATCATGTTTGCAAGGTTAATTCGGCCATCAAGTACTGTAACTGTGCTGACATCGTCATTTTCTGGTGCTATGTCACGGTCACTTTAACAGATGGAGAATCTTGGCAATTGTTTTAAAAGTAGGGGAGGTCATTGGCATTTCAAAACCTCAAGGGAGGTCTCCTCTTTTGTCAGAAACCTCAAGGAGGTCAGTGAAATTAACCCCTAAATTTTTGTTTTGATACTTTTTGGGGAGTAATTGTCACGCCACGAATTGTTATCCACGCATCCTTTGTCTTAGTGAATTTTTTTTTATATATAAAAGTTTCACTAAAAGACAAAAAAGAAAGTATGGATATCAATTTGGGTGTGTAAAAAACTTAAAATCAATTACCTATTTTTTTTATCCTTTCTAAAATTTCATAAGTCCATGTTAAATTTTTTGGTTTACTTAATCGTTTTGGCGAGAAGAGTCTGAAAGTAAAAAATTAAGATAAAAAATAAGTTAGACGTAAAAAAAGTTTGAGAATTGTATTTTTTTTCTTGATAACTCGGGTGTCTGGGCCAAATTATGTACATGTCAACTAATTTTGAAAACTCAATCCCACCGCCCGCGTACAGGAAACCTAATTAAAGCTGGAGAAAAGCTCCAGTTTTATCTAATAAAAAATTTTCCTGCTGTTAATTTTTTATACTTTTTTAATTCTTTGAGACAAATGATAGCTTCTAAAAATTTGATAAAAGATCACTAAAAGAATTAATATCAATGTCCTTTAGGGAAAATTATTTTAGATCAAAGCATAAGTGTCTTCAATTTCAAAAGGAGAAAGAAAAAAAAAGTAATGGCTTGAAAAATGAGGGTTGAACATGCACAAGAATAAATATGATAAAGACACATGCGTACCAATAATCATGGTAAAATGTGATGCACCCTCAGATTCTGACCAAAAAAAAATAAGGGCATGCCAGTAAACATTGAAAAATAAGTGGTTAACACAAAATGTAATAAACCCTTAGATTACTGTAAAAAATAAATGCATATCTTTAAACATGATAAATGAAAAGATATGATTCATCACTCAAAAACATGGTAAAAAATAAGTTAAATACTGTGCTTTTTTACCAAGATTTCTACAAAAAATACAATCTTATTCAACATCTACAAGCATGTTTACAAAATGAAAAATAAAAAAGCCTACAATATGTCTGCTAGCAGTTCTCAAATTTGTCATGTTTTCTAGTAGACTTACGATAATATAAATCTCGAAAGGGTTCATGGTAAACATAGCAGTATACGGTTTTCCGGTGCAATGAACAATAGCGAGAGACTGGATGGCATGCATTTTAATGGTTTGTGGAGAGGCCGATGGCGAGAATCGCAGAGGCAGATGAATAGAGTGGAGGATTGATTTGTTGCCATCACCGACGATGGAGGTTTGCATAGCGGCGAGAGGCGGATGGTCCAAAGCTGGGCAAGGACCCTTCCCCTTCTGCTGGGGCAAGCCCACGGGTGGTCACATTTTATAACGTTGTTCAGACTCACTTTCTTTGACCCATGGACTGGACCTTTCGTCCTTTTCTAGGACTCAATGTAACGGGTGATCAATGAAAGTATGTGTTTGATATTAGTTTAGCTAGTTTACCCATGTCTTTCACATTAGAAGTCAAGAATTCAAGTCCTCTAATAAGCAGGTTGAATCTTTGAGTTTGATTTTGAATACGGTAGTTCTGTCAGGGCTACCTACGGAAGGATCATTGTCGAAAACCTGCCAAGCAGAAAACCCGCGAACTTGTTTGGGGATGATGTGCGGGTCGTGGCCTAGTTGTCTCGCCTTCCATTTTCCCCTTGCGAGTAGATGCGCATCGATTTTTCGGGCAACGTGTTTCATTTACTCGTCCATATAACTGAACGACTCTCGGCAACGGATATCTCGGCTCTTGCATCGATGAAGAATGTAGCGAAATGCGATACTTCAACTATAGCGAGCTATGGACGCACTGCTTTGTTTACAAGTGAGCTTGCTCTTTCCGGTCCTCGCTACCCCCTTTATGATCCTGTTGATGCAGTTGAGGCGGAAAAAGAAAAATACCGTGGAAAAAATGTGTAAATGATAATCCTAGTAATATTAATTATTGCCATGAAAATCAAATTTTTAAGTCTCGAGCCTTAACCACAGTTTTTTCTTTGAGAGGCAACTTAGAGTCTTAACTTAACCTTTCACCCACCTATTCGGTATGTAATTGCAAACTTGTACCATCAGCTTTCCATATCATGAACTACAATACTTTCCAATTCTCTTTATAATTCAACCACTTGATCACACAATTCTGAAGAAAAATACAACGAAACCTTACTTAAAGGACACAACAGCTATAGCAGAATACATAAACTATGCCACCCCCACGGCACCTACGCCGTCACCTTCATAACAATCGGCCACCGCCGTAGCATCCCTTCCCTGCACATTCTTGTAAGTATACCGCCGCGCCAAGACCACATAAACCCCTAAATTGGCTGCGGTTATCGCTGCCAAAAGCCAATAAAAATTGTCCAAACGACTACTATTCAAGTCCTTTCCGAACCAACTCTTCCCTGTATTCTTAGTCAGATCGTCCACAATTGTTATCAACCAGCTACTGATGAAATTCGCTGCTCCAATTACACTCAGGTAAAGTGCAATCCCCAAGCTTCTCATTGAATCAGGGACTTGGTCATAGAAAAACTCTTGCAATCCCACTAGAGCAAATCCATCTCCAAACCCAATTATGAGAAATTGAGGGGCCAACCAAAAGACACTCATTGAAGTTGAACCCTTGATTGGATCATTTTTCACTAGGGTTAGCCTCTTTTTTTCAACTAGGGCCGCCACTACCATTGTCACGACCGAAAAAACCATACCAATTCCGACCCTTTGTAGGATTTTGATGCCTCTCTCGTTTCTTGTCGCGGTTCTCAAAAAGGGTACGAGGATTTTATCATAAATGACGACAGATATGATCATTCCTATGGCAGCGAGAGAGTAGATTGAGGCTGGAGGGATGAGGAAAGAGTGGCCGATTTTCCGGTCTAGGGTTGTGCCTTGTTTGATGAAGAATGTTGAGGCTTGTGCTACACAAATACCAAATGGCAAGGTGGATAGCCATATGGGGATCATGTTGAGGATTAGCTTCACCTCTTCAACTTGAGTAACTGTTGCAAGTCTCCATGGATTTTGTTGCTTTTCACCTGAACTCTGTTTGTCTTCAAGAACTGCAGCCTTGTCAAGAAATCTGAAACACATAAATAGAATCACATTCGCGAGTCAAATACTGGATATGGGTTTTGAGTGTTTTCTACTCAAAGTTAAAAGACTAGACTTGTCCTAACAAAATAAGCAACATGGATCCTCTGTCTGCAGAATTCATGCCTCCTCCTTAATTCACTCCTAGCTTCACGATGTACAAGAAATATCAAAACAGACAAATCTCGAGCCGTGTTCGTGCAGCTAGGAGTATGATGAGAACAAGGAACATAAAATTTTAGGAACAAAGGATCCCGTGTCATGACAAGGTATGTCGATGAAAACGAACTTACTTAAGCTTGTCAGTATGCCAGAGGAGCCTCCCCTCCGTCTTCTTCGACTCAGGAACTTCATGCAACTGATTAGGATTCGAAGGACAGGCAAGATTTCTCTTGGCAAAGGCTGCAACAAGAACCTGAACCATTGGAGTCAATGGACTCCCCGTCGGCTTCCTATACCGATAAAATGGCTTCCCGAGACAAAAAACCATTAAACTGGAAGCCATCACAACGGCAAGTACAATGTCAGCAACAGCCCAACTCACATGGTCTTGAACATAAACCACTACTGTCACACCAAGCAATAAGCCAGAGCATAGGCCAAAGTTCCACCAGTTGAAAAAAGACATCTTTTTTCTTCTCTCCTCTGAGTGATCATCGTCGAATTGATCTGCTCCGAAGCTTTCTAAGGAGGGTTTGTGGCCCCCGGTGCCGATGGAGATCAAGTAGATGGCGAGGAAGAAGACCACTTCGTGAATCTTTCTTGGTTCCGAGCAAGTGGTGGAATCACACGGCCTTAGGTTTGGAATTACTCGTGACATTGTCAGGAGGATTAAACCCTGTTTGCCAATCAGTAGATGTTCATGTTTAGTGAAGTGAAATAAGGTCCATAAGATACTATGATCGTTTTCTTTAGATAAAAAGTTCTTATCGAGATTTTCTTTTGACACACGGTAAAATTTTGGTATGTTAGTATGTTAGAGTATCACTAAGGATTTGTCTATCAACTCGAACCCACAACCTCAGTTCTCTTGGAAACCAGTCACAAGGCGATAGACCACTTCTGCTATGCCAATATCCGTCCACTCGTTAATGAATATCCAATTGGGTATAGTTATTTTTTTCCACAATTAGGTAAAATAAATTATAAAAAAAAAAAACACTAGTCCTGTACTTTTGGTTATAGCTGCCTACGTGAAAATAGCCAATGGAATTTGACTAGCTAATTAAAGTGGGATTTAAGATTTGTTACCAGAAGATAGACAATGGAAGAAACAAGCACAGTGGAGAATCTGCCCAAATAAGCATCAGCCAAGAAGCCTCCCAGAAGTGGCATTATGGTTGTAACTCCAGTCCAGTAATTGACACTCTTTGCTGCTGTTGTGAGGTCTTGGTTTAACACTTTAGTGAGGTATATGATTAAACTTGTTGCTATTCCAAAGTAACTCAACCTCTCACTGAACTCAATTGCTGCCAAAAAACATCACAATCCACAGTATGATTAATACTTGTCTCTTGCTTATCAAATTGCAAAGTAGCCATGCAAGAACTAGTGACCAAAACAATAGCATGCGGTAGTGGTAGGTATCGTTTTCGTTTTTCGTTTCTCTATTTGTACTCGATTGGAGAACGCGTCAAGCTTTTCTGAGGAAAGATGTTTGTCAAATTTTGCCTCAGAGAAACTTCCTTTCAAAAAACTCATCTTTCGAAAAACAGCACATAAAAATGTTAGCAGATTCTCTAAAAGACTGTTTTCGCGAAAGCTAAAAACACTAGAAAACAAGAATTTCCTACACAATCCAATTTTGTGCCTGGTTAACATAGGGGTAGGTCCCACAATCTGTAAACACCGCTGTGAGACCTACCATTAGAGATGGGCCTATTTTGGCCAAAATAAGTTGCCTGACTTATTTTTTTCGTCTTTATTTAATATTTTTTTTTTTTTACGTTTTTTAGTTTGTTATTAACTTTTTTGTGTATTATTGGTTTGTCTTGACGAGAAAAATTTAAAAAGTAAAAAATTATGATCCGAGCTCAAATTTTTTAATAAAGACAAAAATAAAAAGATAGATTTTTAAACTTTTTTTTTCTTTTATTTGAAAAATTAAGAGTTATAATCATAAATTTTTTACTTTTCAATTTGTCACTTCAAGACGAAGCAATAATACATAAAAATTTGACACAAAACTAACAAACGGGAAAAAAATTCAAATAAAAGTTAACTAATATTTGATGACTGTATATTTTGTTTCTAAGACATGGCTTTGTTTGGTTGCCCAGAAAATGGAAGAAAGAGATTTCTGAATTTTCTGGCAAGCCAAACTAGTCAAAAAATATATCGATATTTGATTTTCTTCTGGGCATGGTACATACATAGTAGCTCACATCACAAAATAGAAAAAATATATATATATATTTGTTCTTACCAATAATGAAGAGTGAGGCTTTCCAGACACCAGTGGTGGCTCGGAGAGGAACCCTTCCTTTATGATCCACAGAGGAATCAAAAACCCATTTCTCTTCATCAAAACCCACTGATTCTCCTTTCTCTCTTTGTTCCATTTTCATTGTCAGAATTTTTGGTTCACTACTTGCCAAAGAGGACCTAGTTCTTGAAAACAGAACAAATGCTCTGTTAAAATGCTGCAGAGGATATCTGCTGTGAGGTGCATGGGTTTTTGCATCTTATATAGGCAGGATTGGGAGGTGAGAAAAGAAAGAAAAACTGAAATTTTCTTGGCAATGATTGTGAGAGAGAAAAATAAAAATTCATTCGGTCCACTTAAAATCTCAAGGGAATAGAATCCATTACCATTAATGGAGGGTTTCTGTGCGATAGGAAGTCAAAAAAAGTGGATTTTGATACTGTGACAAGGTCCTTGTACTAGAGGTTCGTAAAGCAAAACAAAAAATGGTTCTTGTACCATGCTTTAGTAAGTTACTTTCTAGGACCCGGTTTTTCTGCCGTCTTGATTTGGACACGCATGCATCTTCTTTATCTCGACCATCTCTGTTGTTTATCTCGACAATCGAAAGATCCAGATATGTGTCTGTTAGCAAATCTCAACCGTCAATTTTTTATTTTATTTTTTGGCGGCTGTGATTGCATGGACTGTCTCTGCGGTTCGTTTTTTGACAGTAGAGAAACCGAATTCGACTTTATATATTCTTTATTCTGCAAATATAGAGACAAACTTGAGTTAACAAACTGTTGTCACTACTTTTGAATTTCAAAAAACGAATCTATTGCCCCAGTTGTTTGACCCTAATCCAAACCTGTTTAGTAAATAAGCTATGATACCATTTTCTTCTTTGTAGCTAATACCCTGAATGACTAGGGCAAATTCATAGAATTCCCCTGGTTTTGGGATTAGATTTCCTCTGTAACCCAATCCACCATATCCCTTATCAGGCTCCATTATGGGCCCACAACTGTAATCCGAAACGTTAATCATGTACATTTGGCAGAAAACAATCTCTGTGAAAAAGATAAACTTAATCATCGATAAAAATGTAAATGACTAGCATAAAATGAACAAATCATGTTCAAAATCATTTGGACGATCCAATTTATACAAATTAGTTATGCACATAAAGCTGCACAGGATGGACGGTTTGGATCCCTATTGTGGTATCTGGTTAGGCCAAAATATTTTGGGTTTGGAGGACGTCGCGGATAGTAGTATGGAGGTGAGCTCAACCCCAGTTTTTATTGCTCTCATTTTGATGATAATATAAACAAAACTGCATATACCAAGTATTCGATCTTGATTTCTAGAGTGTTTAAAAGTCCTAAACTGATCTTCCGTCAAATTCTAATCTCTTTAGAAAAGGTGTGAAGGGATGACCATAAAACAGTCATTCTTTTTCTAGTCAAATTTTAATATCTTATCTTCCTGACTAAAGTCTCACCATTAGGAAGTCTGCAGCAACCCTTTATATGGCCATATCCCAGAACACATGTCCTGAAAATAAATTCTACTTCGTACCCAAATAAAAGTAGAATATTTTATTGGGAATTGAACTTCGCACCCCCTTTTCAACACCTGCACCCCTTTTTTATTTTTATTTGGGTGAAATTACTAAAATACCCCTCCATTTTATAATCCTTGGGATAAAAACAAAAAAGGGGGTGCAGGTGTTGAAAAGGGGGGGTGTGAAATTCAATACCCATTTTATTTTGGGTCGTTCCTTAATAAGTGTGTTTTGAAAAGTTTATGGGTAACAGTTTGTACAATTATTATTTTGTCATTTTGAAAAGTTAATGAGTAAAGAGTTAACGGGTAAAAGTGGATGATAATTTTAGAAAATTGAGGTAAAAGTTGACGTAAGAGGTGTAAAGTGGAGGTAAAAGTTAATGTGAAAGGTGTAATGAAAATATTTTTTAATAAGTTAGATTTACGAAGCAACACATTTAAAAAGAGACGGAGGGAGAGTAGTAGCAGATGGAGAAATAGTTGGAAACATGAAAGAAAACCCATGAAACAATCCATAAAGTGCACCGAACCGGATGAATCTCATCCATCGGATGCATTTTATGGATTTTCTTTCATGTTCCCTACCGGGCCTCGTAGATGTAGTTTACGATAGGATTTGCTTGAAGAAGCTGTATAGATTCTCTAACTAATAGATACTCCAACTCTAAATGTAATCAAGTTTACATTTTAATACTCCATGTAAGGAAAAAGACAAACTTAGTGTGATGGTTAGTGGGCCAATTCGAATCCCGAATTTGATTAAAATAATTTCCCAACTAATCCCAAATAATCACGTGATTATTGTGCTGCCAATCTAATTGGAGAATGTTGCGGAAACTTTAATCCAACCAAGGGACTGTTCAATTAATAACCAAATTCAGCATTTAAAATTCAGATAATACATGTATAGTCTATCGTTAGGAGTTAGTGGGGAGAGGAGGGTAGGATGACGTTCGAACCAGCATCCTGGTGTATTCAGTACCCGGGCTAGCTAGCACTCACTTGCCCCATATATGTTTAGCACTTAAAACAAAATAAATTGAGTGATAAATAATTAAGTAGGTTTGATAATGCTGTCACACATTGCTTAAAAATTTATACTAACATATTCATAAAATTAATAGCATAGTGCTCATTAATTAATTATGACAGAATTTATTCGTGTTTACTATCTCTTGAAGCGATAGTAAACACGGACACCGCCACCACATTGCAACCACCTGCTACAACCACCACTACCACCGCTCCAACCACCACCTTCTCTCCATCCCTCCATCACCATCACGATCCAAATCAATCCATCTCTGATCCACCAAGACTACGCCAGCACCAAATTTAGCACCGGTATCAAGTTTACACAGAGAGTCAGAGACAAACCATGATATGCAATTTCGAGGGTCCAATCAAGGGAGAAATTGCATATAATCCTAACCTTATCGCAATATATGTAAACTTTGTGACAGATGTGACACCAAATTTTGGCTACAGCTAAAAATAGCAGTACAAAAAGAAAATATTGTAGAAGCTTGGATACTGACAGATACAAATACCTAACATTCGATATCTATTCGGGGATACAGGGCCGGCTCATAAGTATTGGAGGTCGGAAGCGAACTCCTTAAGTGAGGCCTTCCTATATTTTTCTTATAAAGTTGGTCGACAAAGAGTTCCGTACAAAAAAAAAAAATAACATTATAAAATATGTACCATTACAAACGTATAAACATATGGTTATCTTAAAAAAATGCAACCATTACAATATCTTAAAATCCATCACTTGAAAATTAGTTTGATCTTTCTTGAGACATGGTTGACCGAAGATGATTTTTTATCAATTTTAACTTTTGAAAAGCTTCATTTGAGCCTATTTTGTGTAGAGAATGCTTAGAGTAAAAATATTTGGGCCTAAGATATATGTGTGTGTGTATATAAGGGTACTAAATAAATTAATAAAAATCACGGGGTACTAAAAAATTGGAGGCCCTCATTTTTTGCTATTTTTGGAAGCCCAAAGCCCAAGCTTCTCTCGCCTACCAGCCGGCCCTGGGGGATAAGATACACTACCAAAAGTTTTACTAAAACTTTGCAAACTTGAATTTTGGACTTTGCGAACAGTTGAAATTTGGTGTGTGAAAGGACAGGATTTTGAGGAATGCTGTTACTTTCGAGTTGCATAACTCGGTATTATACTTTGGGAATGGAAAGTGATGGAACAGAGTTTGGCTTGTAAAGTTGCAAAATGGTATCTAGTAATTGTATAGTATACATATAAGCCTCACAAAGGTTAATCCGGTTGGTTTGTGGGTTTACCCTCAACATAATTCGTCAGGTTTGATTAGAATCAGGTTGCAAGAAAGTAATTTCTTGAGAATCTCCTAATCCCGGAGTTGATGATTTTGACCGGACCGGAGAGGTGATTAGTCGAGGTGAGAATAAGCAGTCCGGACACACGACACCGTAAAAAAAAAAGAGAGAGTATAGAATAAATATATATCTTCAACATGTGATCATCATGTGTCATTATTGCAGTATGTGTATGGAATCACGATTGATATAGCTGGAATGGCATAATCAGCTACATTTGAACCTTGACAACTCTTCTACGGCTCCTAGAGAAGTTATCAAATTTGAGCTACCTTCTGTCACTCAGTAGTAGTCAACTCCTGCAATTGCAAGTAGTTCCTAATAAAGTGCAGTTAGGGCTTTGTTTGGATCTTGGGTTTGTTAAGAGAACGGACAAAGAGATCAGGGTCATTCGAGGATTTGTATTTTGTACGTATCCATTTTTCATGTGGATACCCGAAAGTTCGCCCAAGTGGTCTTGCTTCCTCCTAAGATCTCAGGTATGATTTTTTTAGGTTTGATTTTTTTTGTCAATAATTCTTGGGGCCACCTCACCCCAAAACGTAAATGTCTAAAATTGTTGTGAGAGAGGTTGTAGGCACTAGACACTAGTTCGAGGTGCCTATAACCTATCCCGGCTGGGATACCCTGCAGTAAGCCTGTCAATGGCCGAATCTGACAGATTCCAAATCCGATCCGAATCCGAAATAGCTCAAATCCGATCCGAATCCAAACTTGCGAAATCCGAATCCGAAAAAACGGATATCTAATCCGAACAAAAAAAGAAAGAAGTACCCAATTTCCTTGGTTTTTTTTTTTTTTTGTTCAAGAACCAAATGTATCAAACTAACTAGGGCTAATTTAGTTGGTCACTGCCGATCAAAAAAAAAAAAAAAAGGCCGAATCAAAAAAATTTAGTTGGTCACACTCTTTACTAAGAAGTTAAACCTTCCAGATTAATGCAAGAATTGGGTTTTCCTTGTTAGTTTTTTTTTTTCCCATTGGATATACACATCAGTGCAGGGTTAGTGGGGGAGTTAGTGAGTTAGTTCAGAGGGAGTCTAAAAGCTATCCATAGCCCTAAACCCCAAACGCCTCCGCGGAGGCTCAAACCCTAGTTTCCCTTGTGGGAGAACCAATGAATAACCGCTGGGCTACAAGCCCTTGGTTACTTGTTAGGTTCTGCTATAGTCTTTCGTTGTTACTTGTTAGTTTATTTTTCCCCCCTGGGGGAGTACATCTTAAATTGTGATGTATTGAACTTCGATTTAATTATTACGGGCCTCAGTATTATTCTTGTACTGCCTCAAATATAAAAAAGGAGCCAAACATGTGATAAAAGAACAAAGGACCAATTTGCAAGTAAAAGTAAAGAATGTGCCAGGAGTGCAACTTGGAAGAGTGATGTAAGCTAAAAATCCCACTTCTTTCCTCAGTCATAAGTTAAATGAGTTCCTTTGGTTTGGGGATTGAGACCCCTTCATTTTTTAGTTATCCTCAGACTTAACATTCAGGTTATGTTCGGTTTTGGTTTTGGTTTTGGATTTAGGATTTGGGTTTTGAATGGATTGAGAAATGAGAGTAATAATTGGAAATAAGGAGTAATGATTGGAGAGAAATAGAAAGAGAAATGAGAATAAAAATTGAAAATAGGGACAATGATTGGAGGAAAATACGAATAATTATTGAGTAATAATTTAAAATCTGGGTCTTGAGACCCAAACCCAATAAGAATAAGTTGTGTCTGAGAAAAATCACCTACAACAGTGTCATTGAGTGTTTCGTTTCCAAGAAAAATGCAGTTTGAAAACATAGTTATCAATGTCTGATCAACATGAGGGGCGATGGAATATGGTACAGCCGAGCAAATAATTTCCGTTGATTTTATGTGGACTACATACTTGACGAGACGAATAAAATAAACGATTCTTATTAAACAAAAGGACCTAGGGTGGGACCCAAAGGAATTGCACAGCACGCGTGCATTGCACTAGGTGCACAGTCCCGAGACCCAAATAAGTTTGTTAACTTGAGTTTCTTTTTTCTCAACGAAAGTCAATATTGTTAGTTGTACTGAGTAAGGTTTAAATCGTAACAAAATGCACGGAGTATATGGTTATGCAATCCATTTGGAGTTCAAATTAGATTGTAATGTTTACTTAAGTAGTGTGACCTTTTAAAAAGTAGTGGTTCCACTCCAGTTGCGTGTTAACTTAGTTTTTGCTCTTGTAATGCAATCCATTTGGAGTTAAAATTAGATGGTAATGTTCACTTAAGTAGTGACCTTTTAAAAAGTAGTGGCTACACTTTAAAGATTATAATGCTGATCATTCAATTCTGCAATTAATCTTACTAGCCATGCATGCAACTAACACATGGTTTGGATACATTGTGAGCTCATGAAAATTAAAGGGGTTTTTTAGTGGATGAGTGGCACAATAAGCAACTAAAGTGACTGATTTTGAAGGAAAATTATTGTCGTTCAATGAACCACTTCTTTTTTATCTTCTTTTCCTTTTATCTTTTGGTTGTGATAGTAAACCACTCTGGTTTAATTAACATGTGATGATTTTCATTCTTTTGTGTCTCTTTCTCAAGGGGGTCCAATGGGTTTACATACCTACTTAAGTTCATGGCAAAACCATGATAGTGGCTCGCCCTGTAAAGTCCCGATTTTCAGAAGCATTAATTAAGTAAATTCAGAAAAAGGATATTGATTAACTAAATCAAACGGAATTAAATAATACTTGAAGTTTAACAAAAGGAAATAGTACTTGAAGTTTCCCAAATTAAATTACAGCCCTTCAATTTAAATTACATTTTAAATTAAGGGAACAAGCAATAATAATAGGGATTCCAAGTCTCTACAATTTCCTCTTCAACAATTGGATTCTCAACCTGGAGGTTTTGATTCTCTCCTCCTTTTTCAGTACCATACGTGTAATGTCAGGGCAACAATAACACCATGAGCGTACAAATACTCATATATATAAACTCCTACCCCTTGCCCTTTACATTACATTACAATTTATTATAATAGCGATAACCAAGAAATGTAACACAACAATTTTTGATTCATTATTACTGGTCTTTAAAGTACTTATGTGGAAATTATGATTCTCATGCATGAGAATCAACCTCCCAGTTTAAACACCAAACTATAACCGCCACATGATTCTACTTTCTTCTTATTTTACCGTCGAGGGGTTCAGATGAAAAAGCCTAAGCTATCTACTTAGTCAAATTTGTACGTCCACAACCAACACGACGAGATATAACAAATCCCAAGTAACACCCTTATCCACTAATGGCGCCTTTCTAGAGCAAATGATGCAATGCCACATTTAGGGCTATGAAACAGCTACACTGGAACCACCTCGACTCGCCTTATAACAGGTTTCTCTAGGCCTCTGGAATTACACTTCTTTTTCTTCTTTCCTTTTACTTATCATCGTCCATGTTTTCTTTCTAAATTTGTAAACCACCCCAACGTCGAACCAATTTCCGTCTAATCATTTATAACTATACAACATTTAGCTCTAATCAACAACAATAATATTACACCACCGTACAAGTAATGCAAAGAGTAACACATACAATTATGGTTTTAACTTGAAACTACTGAGTTAATATTAGATTTTTTTTACCTTGAATGGTATGATTGTAAGTCTTAAGTGTAATTAGAATATTTATATGTTTTAGGGTGTTAATGTAGTTTAGGAAACCTTAGGGACTTAGATGTAATTTGTTATACTTTAGGGGACCTAAATGTGATTAGTTATACTCTACGGCCTAAGTGGGAATTGTTAACCTAATGAACTTGAGTGCAATTAAACAAGTCTCAGGGACTAAAGTGTAATTAAATGAATTGTAGGACTGAAGCATTATCAGACAAATTTAACTTGAGTGCAATTAAACAAGTCTAAGGGACTAAAGTGTAATTAAATGAATTGTAGGACTGAAGCATTATCAGACAAATTTAACTTGAGTGCAATTAAACAAGTCTAAGGGACTAAAGTGTAATTAAATGAATTTTAGGACTGAAGCATAATCAGACAAATTTAAGGGCCAAAGTGCAATTTTGTAAGTATAAATCTTTAAACGTTAGGAACTTAATCGTAAATTATTATCTTTTAAGGTTTAATCAAGATTAGGTTTATGGGGTCAAATTCTACGGGGTCAATTGTGAGATTTACCTTAGGAGTTTTCTTAAGTTAATTAAGTTATTTTATTTATTTTTCTCTCTAAATTTATTTTATATAATTTTTATTCGTATTTACAACATTGGTTCTATAAACACAAGGATAGAAAATTTTCCAGAACCAAATAAGTTTTTTTTGGTAAACAGAACCAAATAAGTTACTGATCAAATCAATAATCTGTCAAAATATATAATTCGCGGCCACAACATGGGATTTCGCGGTCGCAAGATCGAATGTTGAATCGTGAGGTTAACATCTACAGTCATGAAGTCAATGCTAGGGTTTGCCCCAATTCAGTGGCTAAGTTAATGGTCATGATCTAATTTTTGCGTTCACTTGGTTCGAACATACGGCCGCCACTTACGGTGTTGCAGCCATAATGTCATATAACAAATCATAACAACGTTATCACGCATGCAAGCATGTTTAGGTACAGAACCAAAGTCTGCGTCCGCAATGTTTGATGTTGTGGCCTAGTTTGAAACCATTTGTTAGTTTCTAACATTTCTTCGATTGGGCTAGATTAAAGCCACAATAATAAGTCTATCCTAGCACAATATGTTTAGGAATAAAGGGTATGAAGCAATCGACCTTGAATAGGAGGTATAAAGTGAAATAATCTTAAAGTTTGACGTACTATTGAACTTGATTTAGTTATTACGGAACTCGATATATATAATTCTTCTGCGGTCTCAAATATAAAAAAGCAGCCAAAACGTATCATAAAAGAGCAAAAGGACCAGTTTGCAAGTAAAGGTAAGCATATCATTTAGGCACCCCACTTCTAGTGTGGGAGTCACCGAATTCTCAATTTTTCTGATCAAATTTTAACGATTTGAACCGTTTAATGTGTTTAAAACGTGTTTTTAAGGGTCCACATAGGATTCATAAAATAAAATGATTGAGAAGGGCTTGATCCGAGCAGTTCTTGATAAAACTGTACATGTAAGGTTTTTATTGAAAACTACTCAAATCCTTCCCGATCATTTTTTTACGATTCCTCACGGGACCCTTATAAACACATTTTATACACATTGAGTGGTTCGGATCATCAAAATTTGATCGGGAAAGATGTGTCCCACACTTTAGCAAAGTGTGGGATCCCCCTGGCCTCATCATTTAGGACTGCAACTTGCGAAAAGTGATGTAAGCTAAAAATCCCACTTTGTTCTCAATCACAAGCTAAATGAGTTCCTCTTAATTATTTTGTAGTTATCCTGAGACTTGATATTCAATAAATAAAATGAGTTTTTGCTCTGTGATGTAATCCATTAGGAAAAAGTTGTGGCTAAACTTGAGAGATTAATGCTCTTAATTCAACTCTGGAATTAATTTCAGTAGCTAACATATGGCTTGGATCAATTGTGACTCGTGACAATTAAGGGGTTATTGAGTGGATTAGTGGTACAATCATTAAACAAATGGGTAAATTACACTTAACCCCCCTAAACTATCTCTGTTTTTCACTTAACCCCCTTCAACTATTAAACCCGACACTTAACCCCCTTAAACTATCTATAACTGATGATGACTCAATTTCGTTAACGACGATTGCAATTTTACTCATA